>CAKAJE020000147.1:0-154689 GCA_916610135.2 Macropis europaea | reverse complement strand
GCTATCTGAAATAGGAGCTACGTAAGTTGAACAAATGTCACAGAATTACGCTGAATTCTTATATTAACCGTAATATAAAATGACCTAATCGGGTCTCTGTTTGCCCTACCCTAGAAGTTTAATAGAGCATTTTACTCGTCATTGCATGCGCTTTGAGATGCCGCCTAGACCAGTACGCTATCTGAAATAGGAGCGACGTAAATTGAACAAATGTGATAGAATTTCGCTTAATTCTTATATTAACCAAAATATAAAATGATCTAATCGGGTCTCTGATTGCCCTATCATAGAAGTTTAATAGTGCATTTTACTCGCCATTACACACGCTTTAAGATGCCGCCTAGCCCAGTACGCTATCTGAAATAGGAGCAACGTAAGTTGAACGAATGTGACAGAATTACGCTGATTTCTTATATTAACCGTAATATAAAATGTTCTAATCGGGTCTCTCTTTGCCTTATCCTAGAAGTTTAATAGTGCATTTTACTCGCCATTTCATGCGCTTTGAGATGCCTCTTAGCCCAATACGCTATCTGAAATAGGAGCGACGTAAATTGAACAAATGTGACAGAATTACGCTGAATTCTTATATTAACCGTAATATAAAATGATCTAATCGGGTCTTTGTTCGCCCTACCCTAGAAGTTTAATAGTGCATTTTACTCGCCACTTCATGCGCTTTGAGATGCCGCTTATCCCAATAAGCTATCTGAAATAGGAGCGACGTAAATTGAACAAATGTGATAGAATTTCGCTGAATTCTTATATTAACCAAAATATAAAATGATCTAATCGGGTCTCTGATTGCCCTATCATAGAAGTTTAATAGTGCATTTTACTCGTCATTCCACGCGCTTTAAGATGCCGCCTAGCCCAGTACCCTATCTGAAATAGGAGCGACGTAAATTGAACAAATGTGATAGAATTTTGCTGAATTCTTAAATTAACCATAATATAAAATGATGTAATCGGGTCTCTGTTCGCCCTACCCAAGAAGTTTAATAGTGCATTTTACTCGTCAATTCATGCGCTTTGCGATGCCGCTTAGCCCAATAAGCTATCTGAAATAGGAGCGACGTAAATTGAACAAATGTGATAGAATTTCGCTGAATTCTTATATTAACCAAAATATAAAATAATCTAATCGGGTCTCTGATTGCCCTATCATAGAAGTTTAACAGTGCATTTTACTCGCCATTCCACGCGCTTTAAGTTGCCGCCTAGCCCAGCACGCTATCTGAAATAGGAGCGACGTAAATTGAACAAATGTGACAGAATTACGCTGAATTCTTATATTAACCGTAATATAAAATGATCTAACCGGGTCTTTGTTCGCCCTACCCTAGAAGTTTAATAGTGCATTTTACTCGCCACTTCATGCGCTTTGAGATGCCGCTTAGCCCAATAAGCTATCTGAAATAGGAGCGACGTAAATTGAACAAATGTTATAGAATTTCGCTGAATTCTTATATTAACCAAAATATAAAATGATCTAATCGGGTCTCTGATTGCCCTATCATAGAAGTTTAATAGTGCATTTTACTCGAAATTCCACGCGCTTTAAGATGCCGCCTAGCCCAATACGCTATCTGAAATAGGAGCGACGTAAATTGAACAAATGTGATAGAATTTCGCTGAATTCTTAATTTAACCATAATATAAAATGATCTAATGGGGTCTCTGTTTGCCCTACCCTAGAAGTTTAATAGTGCATTTTACTCGCCATTTCTTGCGCTTTGAGATGCCGCTTAGCACAAGTCGCTATCTGAAATAGGAGCGATGTAAATTGAACAAATGTGATAGACTTTCGCTGAATTCTTATATTAACCTGAATGTAAAATGATCTAATCGGGTCTTTGTTCGCCCTACCCAAGAAGTTTGATAGTGCATTTCACTCGTCAATTCATGCGCTTTGCGATGCCGCTTAGCCCAATAAGCTATCTGAAATTGGAGCGACGTAAATTGAACAAATGTGACAGAATTTCGCTGAATTCTTATATTAACCAAAATATAAAATGATCTAATCGGGTCTCTGTTTGCCTTACCCTAGAAGTTTAATAGTGCATTTTACTCGTCATTTCATGCGCTTTGAGATGCCGCTTAGCCCATTAAGCTATCTGAAATTGGAGCGACGTATATTGAACAAATGTGATAGAATTACGCTGAATTCTTATATTAACCAAAATATACAATGATCTAATCGGGTCTCTGATTGCCCTATCATAGAAGTTTAATAGTGCATTTTATTCGCCATTCCACGCGCTTTAAGATGCCGCCTAGCCCAGTACGCTATCTGAAATAGGAGCTACGTAAGTTGAACGAATGTGACAGAATTACGCTGATTTCTTATATTAACCGTAATATAAAATGATCTAATCGGGTCTCTGTTTGCCTTATCCTAGAAGTTTAATAGTGCATTTTACGCGCCATTTCATGCGCTTTGAGATGCCTCTTAGCCCAATACGCTATCTGAAATAGGAGCAACGTAAATTGAACAAATGTGATAGAATTCCGCTGAATTCTTATATTAACCAGAATATGAAATGATCTTATCGGGTCTCTGATTGCCCTACCCTAGAAGTTTAATAGTGCATTTTACTCGCCCTTTCGTGCGCTGTGAGATGCCGCTTAGCCCAATACGCTATCTGAAATAGGAGCGACGTAAATTGAACAAATGTGATAGAATTTCGCTGGATTCTTATATTAACCAAAATATAAAATGATCTAATCGGGTCTCTGATTGCCCTATCATAGAAGTTTAATAGTGCATTTTACTCGACATTCCACGCGCTTTAAGATACCGCCTAGCCCAGTACGCTATCTGAAATAGGAGCTACGTAAGTTGAACAAATGTCACAGAATTACGCTGAATTCTTATATTAACCGTAATATAAAATGATCTAATCGGGTCTCTGTTTGTCTTATCCTAGAAGTTTAATAGTGCATTTTACTCGTCAATTCATACGCTTTGCGATGCCGCTTAGCCCAATAAGCTATCTGAAATAGGAGCAACGTAAATTGAACAAATGTGATAGAATTTCGCTGAATTCTTATATTAACCAAAATATAAAATGATCTAATCGGGTCTCTGATTGCCCTATCATAGATGTTTAACAGTGCATTTTAATCGCCATTCCACGAGCTTTAAGTTGTCGCCTAGCCCAGCACGCTATCTGAAATAGGAGCTACGTAAGTTGAACAAATGTCACAGAATTACGCTGAATTCTTATATTAACCGTAATATAAAATGATCTAATCGGGTCTCTGTTCGCCTTATCCTAGAAGTTTAATAGCGCATTTTACTCGCCATTTCATGCGCTTTGAGATGCCGCTTAGCCCAGTACGCTATCTGAAATAGGAGCGATGTAAATTGAACAAATGCGATAGAATATCGCTGAATTCTTATATTAACCATAATATAAAATGATGTAATCGGGTCTCTGTTCGCCCTACCCAAGAAGTTTAATAGTGCATTTCTCTCGTCATTTCATGCGCTTTGAGATGCCGCTTAGCCCAATAGCTATCTGAAATAGGAGCGACGTAAATTAAACAAATGTGATAGAACTTCGCTGAATTCTTATATTAACCATAATATAAAATGATCTAATCGGGTCTCTGATTGCCCTACCCTAGAAGTTTAATAGTGCATTTTACTCACCATTCCACGCGCTTTAAGTTGCCGCCTAGCCCAGTACGCTATCTGAAATAGGAGCTACGTAAGTTGAACAAATGTCACAGAATTACGCTGAATTCTTATATTAACTGTAATATAAAATGATCTAATCGGGTCTCTGTTTGCCTTATCGTAGAAGTTTAATAGTGCATTTTACTCGTCAATTCATGCGCTTTGCGATGCCGCTTAGCCCAATAAGCTATCTGAAATAGGAGCGACGTAAATTGAACAAATGTGATAGAATTTCGCTGAATTCTTATATTAACCAAAATATAAAATGATCTAATCGGGTCTCTGATTGCCCTATCATAGAAGTTTAACAGTGCATTTTACTGGCCATTCCACGCGCTTTAAGTTGCCGCCTAGCCCAGCACGCTATCTGAAATAGGAGCTACGTAAGTTGAACAAATGTCACAGAATTACGCTGAATTCTTATATTAACCGTAATATAAAATGACCTAATCGGGTCTCTGTTTGCCCTACCCTAGAAGTTTAATAGAGCATTTTACTCGTCATTTCATGCGCTTTGAGATGCCGCCTAGACCAGTACGCTATCTGAAATAGGAGCGACGTAAATTGAACAAATGTGATAGAATTTCGCTGAATTCTTTTATTTACCATAATGTTAAATGATCTAATCGGGTCTCTGTTCGCCCTAGCGTACAAGCTTAATAGTGCATTTTATTCGTCATTTCATGCGCTTTGAGATGCCGCTTAGCCCAATACGCTATCTGAAATTGGAGCAACGCAAATTGAACAAATGTGATAGAATTTCGCTGAATTCTTATATTAACCAAAATATAAAATGATCTAATCGGGTCTCTGATTGCCCTATCATAGAAGTTTAATAGTGCATTTTACTCGCCATTACACACGCTTTAAGATGCCGCCTAGCCCAGTACGCTATCTGAAATAGGAGCAACGTAAGTTGAACGAATGTGACAGAATTACGCTGATTTCTTATATTAACCGTAATATAAAATGTTCTAATCGGGTCTCTCTTTGCCTTATCCTAGAAGTTTAATAGTGCATTTTACTCGCCATTTCATGCGCTTTGAGATGCCTCTTAGCCCAATACGCTATCTGAAATAGGAGCGACGTAAATTGAACAAATGTGACAGAATTACGCTGAATTCTTATATTAACCGTAATATAAAATGATCTAATCGGGTCTTTGTTCGCCCTACCCTAGAAGTTTAATAGTGCATTTAACTCGCCACTTCATGCGCTTTGAGATGCCGCTTATCCCAATAAGCTATCTGAAATAGGAGCGACGTAAATTGAACAAATGTGATAGAATTTCGCTGAATTCTTATATTAACCAAAATATAAAATGATCTAATCGGGTCTCTGATTGCCCTATCATAGAAGTTTAATAGTGCATTTTACTCGTCATTCCACGCGCTTTAAGATGCCGCCTAGCCCAGTACGCTATCTGAAATAGGAGCGACGTAAATTGAACAAATGTGATAGAATTTTGCTGAATTCTTAAATTAACCATAATATAAAATGATGTAATCGGGTCTCTGTTCGCCCTACCCAAGAAGTTTAATAGTGCATTTTACTCGTCAATTCATGCGCTTTGCGATGCCGCTTAGCCCAATAAGCTATCTGAAATAGGAGCGACGTAAATTGAACAAATGTGATAGAATTTCGCTGAATTCTTATATTAACCAAAATATAAAATAAGCTAATCGGGTCTCTGATTGCCCTATCATAGAAGTTTAATAGTGCATTTTACTCGAAATTCCACGCGCTTTAAGATGCCGCCTAGCCCAATACGCTATCTGAAATAGGAGCGACGTAAATTGAACAAATGTGATAGAATTTCGCTGAATTCTTAATTTAACCATAATATAAAATGATCTAATGGGGTCTCTGTTTGCCCTACCCTAGAAGTTTAATAGTGCATTTTACTCGCCATTTCTTGCGCTTTGAGATGCCGCTTAGCACAAGTCGCTATCTGAAATAGGAGCGATGTAAATTGAACAAATGTGATAGACTTTCGCTGAATTCTTATATTAACCTTAATGTAAAATGATCTAATCGGGTCTTTGTTCGCCCTACCCAAGAAGTTTGATAGTGCATTTCACTCGTCAATTCATGCGCTTTGCGATGCCGCTTAGCCCAATAAGCTATCTGAAATTGGAGCGACGTAAATTGAACAAATGTGACAGAATTTCGCTGAATTCTTATATTAACCAAAATATAAAATGATCTAATCGGGTCTCTGTTTGCCTTACCCTAGAAGTTTAATAGTGCATTTTACTCGTCATTTCATGCGCTTTGAGATGCCGCTTAGCCCATTAAGCTATCTGAAATTGGAGCGACGTATATTGAACAAATGTGATAGAATTTCGCTGAATTCTTATATTAACCAAAATATACAATGATCTAATCGGGTCTCTGATTGCCCTATCATAGAAGTTTAATAGTGCATTTTACTCGCCATTCCACGCGCTTTAAGATGCCGCCTAGCCCAGTACGCTATCTGAAATAGGAGCTACGTAAGTTGAACGAATGTGACAGAATTACGCTGATTTCTTATATTAACCGTAATATAAAATGATCTAATCGGGTCTCTGTTTGCCTTATCCTAGAAGTTTAATAGTGCATTTTACGCGCCATTTCATGCGCTTTGAGATGCCTCTTAGCCCAATACGCTATCTGAAATAGGAGCAACGTAAATTGAACAAATGTGATAGAATTTCGCTGAATTCTTATATTAACCAGAATATGAAATGATCTTATCGGGTCTCTGTTTGCCCTACCCTAGAAGTTTAATAGTGCATTTTACTCGCCCTTTCGTGCGCTGTGAGATGCCGCTTAGCCCAATACGCTATCTGAAATAGGAGCGACGTAAATTGAACAAATGTGATAGAATTTCGCTGGATTCTTATATTAACCAAAATATAAAATGATCTAATCGGGTCTCTGATTGCCCTATCATAGAAGTTTAATAGTGCATTTTACTCGCCATTCCACGCGCTTTAAGATGCCGCCTAGCCCAGTACGCTATCTGAAATAGGAGCTACGTAAGTTGAACAAATGTCACAGAATTACGCTGAATTCTTATATTAACCGTAATATAAAATGATCTAATCGGGTCTCTGTTTGTCTTATCCTAGAAGTTTAATAGTGCATTTTACTCGTCAATTCATACGCTTTGCGATGCCGCTTAGCCCAATAAGCTATCTGAAATAGGAGCAACGTAAATTGAACAAATGTGATAGAATTTCGCTGAATTCTTATATTAACCAAAATATAAAATGATCTAATCGGGTCTCTGATTGCCCTATCATAGATGTTTAACAGTGCATTTTACTCGCCATTCCACGAGCTTTAAGTTGTCGCCTAGCCCAGCACGCTATCTGAAATAGGAGCTACGTAAGTTGAACAAATGTCACAGAATTACGCTGAATTCTTATATTAACCGTAATATAAAATGATCTAATCGGGTCTCTGTTCGCCTTATCCTAGAAGTTTAATAGCGCATTTTACTCGCCATTTCATGCGCTTTGAGATGCCGCTTAGCCCAGTACGCTATCTGAAATAGGAGCGATGTAAATTGAACAAATGTGATAGAATTTCGATGATTTCATTTATTAACCAAAATATAAAATGATCCAATCGGGTCTCTGATTGCCCTACCCTAGAAGTTTAATAGTGCATTTTACTCGCCATTTCATGCGCTTTGAGTTGCCGCTTAGCCCAATAAGCTATCTGAAATAGGAGCGACGTAAATTGAACAAATGTGATAGAATTTCGCTGAATTCTTAAATTAACCATAATATGAAATGACCTAATCGGGTCTCTGTTTGCCCTACCCTAGAAGTTTAATAGAGCATTTTACTCGTCATTTCATGCGCTTTGGGATGCCGCCTAGCCGAGTACGCTATCTGAAATAGGAGCGACGTAAATTGAACAAATGTGATAGAATTTCGCTGAATTCTTTTATTTACCATAATGTTAAATGATCTAATCGGGTCTCTGTTCGCCCTAGCGTAGAAGCTTAATAGTGCATTTTATTCGTCATTTCATGCGCTTTGAGATGCCGCTTAGCCCAATACGCTATCTGAAATAGGAGCGACGCAAATTGAACAAATGCGATAGAATATCGCTGAATTCTTATATTAACCATAATATAAAATGATGTAATCGGGTCTCTGTTCGCCCTACCCAAGAAGTTTAATAGTGCATTTCTCTCGTCATTTCATGCGCTTTGAGATGCCGCTTAGCCCAATAGCTATCTGAAATAGGAGCGACGTAAATTAAACAAATGTGATAGAACTTCGCTGAATTCTTATATTAACCATAATATAAAATGAT
Source organism: Macropis europaea (assembly GCA_916610135.2). Classification (NCBI taxonomy): domain Eukaryota; kingdom Metazoa; phylum Arthropoda; class Insecta; order Hymenoptera; family Melittidae; genus Macropis; species Macropis europaea. The sequence continues at coordinate 146,687 of CAKAJE020000147.1, read as the reverse complement.
CTAATCGGGTCTCTGATTGCCCTACCCTAGAAGTTTAATAGTGCATTTTACTCACCATTCCACGCGCTTTAAGTTGCCGCCTAGCCCAGTACGCTATCTGAAATAGGAGCTACGTAAGTTGAACAAATGTCACAGAATTACGCTGAATTCTTATATTAACTGTAATATAAAATGATCTAATCGGGTCTCTGTTTGCCTTATCGTAGAAGTTTAATAGTGCATTTTACTCGTCAATTCATGCGCTTTGCGATGCCGCTTAGCCCAATAAGCTATCTGAAATAGGAGCGACGTAAATTGAACAAATGTGATAGAATTTCGCTGAATTCTTATATTAACCAAAATATAAAATGATCTAATCGGGTCTCTGATTGCCCTATCATAGAAGTTTAACAGTGCATTTTACTGGCCATTCCACGCGCTTTAAGTTGCCGCCTAGCCCAGCACGCTATCTGAAATAGGAGCTACGTAAGTTGAACAAATGTCACAGAATTACACTGAATTCTTATATTAACCGTAATATAAAATGACCTAATCGGGTCTCTGTTTGCCCTACCCTAGAAGTTTAATAGAGCATTTTACTCGTCATTTCATGCGCTTTGAGATGCCGCCTAGACCAGTACGCTATCTGAAATAGGAGCGACGTAAATTGAACAAATGTGATAGAATTTCGCTGAATTCTTATATTAACCAAAATATAAAATGATCTAATCGGGTCTCTGATTGCCCTATCATAGAAGTTTAATAGTGCATTTTACTCGCCATTACACACGCTTTAAGATGCCGCCTAGCCCAGTACGCTATCTGAAATAGGAGCAACGTAAGTTGAACGAATGTGACAGAATTACGCTGATTTCTTATATTAACCGTAATATAAAATGTTCTAATCGGGTCTCTCTTTGCCTTATCCTAGAAGTTTAATAGTGCATTTTACTCGCCATTTCATGCGCTTTGAGATGCCTCTTAGCCCAATACGCTATCTGAAATAGGAGCGACGTAAATTGAACAAATGTGACAGAATTACGCTGAATTCTTATATTAACCGTAATATAAAATGATCTAATCGGGTCTTTGTTCGCCCTACCCTAGAAGTTTAATAGTGCATTTTACTCGCCACTTCATGCGCTTTGAGATGCCGCTTATCCCAATAAGCTATCTGAAATAGGAGCGACGTAAATTGAACAAATGTGATAGAATTTCGCTGAATTCTTATATTAACCAAAATATAAAATGATCTAATCGGGTCTCTGATTGCCCTATCATAGAAGTTTAATGGTGCATTTTACTCGTCATTCCACGCGCTTTAAGATGCCGCCTAGCCCAGTACGCTATCTGAAATAGGAGCGACGTAAATTGAACAAATGTGATAGAATTTTGCTGAATTCTTAAATTAACCATAATATAAAATGATGTAATCGGGTCTCTGTTCGCCCTACCCAAGAAGTTTAATAGTGCATTTTACTCGTCAATTCATGCGCTTTGCGATGCCGCTTAGCCCAATAAGCTATCTGAAATAGGAGCGACGTAAATTGAACAAATGTGATAGAATTTCGCTGAATTCTTATATTAACCAAAATATAAAATAATCTAATCGGGTCTCTGATTGCCCTATCATAGAAGTTTAACAGTGCATTTTACTCGCCATTCCACGCGCTTTAAGTTGCCGCCTAGCCCAGCACGCTATCTGAAATAGGAGCGACGTAAATTGAACAAATGTGACAGAATTACGCTGCATTCTTATATTAACCGTAATATAAAATGATCTAATCGGGTCTTTGTTCGCCCTACCCTAGAAGTTTAATAGTGCATTTTACTCGCCACTTCATGCGCTTTGAGATGCCGCTTAGCCCAATAAGCTATCTGAAATAGGAGCGACGTAAATTGAACAAATGTTATAGAATTTCGCTGAATTCTTATATTAACCAAAATATAAAATGATCTAATCGGGTCTCTGATTGCCCTATCATAGAAGTTTAATAGTGCATTTTACTCGAAATTCCACGCGCTTTAAGATGCCGCCTAGCCCAATACGCTATCTGAAATAGGAGCGACGTAAATTGAACAAATGTGATAGAATTTCGCTGAATTCTTAATTTAACCATAATATAAAATGATCTAATGGGGTCTCTGTTTGCCCTACCCTAGAAGTTTAATAGTGCATTTTACTCGCCATTTCTTGCGCTTTGAGATGCCGCTTAGCACAAGTCGCTATCTGAAATAGGAGCGATGTAAATTGAACAAATGTGATAGACTTTCGCTGAATTCTTATATTAACCTTAATGTAAGATGATCTAATCGGGTCTTTGTTCGCCCTACCCAAGAAGTTTGATAGTGCATTTCACTCGTCAATTCATGCGCTTTGCGATGCCGCTTAGCGCAATAAGCTATCTGAAATTGGAGCGACGTAAATTGAACAAATGTGACAGAATTTCGCTGAATTCTTATATTAACCAAAATATAAAATGATCTAATCGGGTCTCTGTTTGCCTTACCCTAGAAGTTTAATAGTGCATTTTACTCGCCATTTCATGCGCTTTGAGATGCCGCTTAGCCCAATATGCTATCTGATATAGGAGCGACGTAAATTGAACAAATGTGATAGAATTACGCTGAATTCTTATATTAACCAAAATATAAAATGATCTAATCGGGTCTCTGATTGCCCTATCATAGATGTTTAAGAGTGCATTTTACACGCCATTCCACGCGCTTTGAGATGCCGCCTAGCCCAGTACGCTATCTGAAATAGGAGTGACGTAAGTTGAACAAATGTGATAGAATTACGCTGAATTCTTATATTAACTGTAATATAAAATGGTCTACTCGGATCTCCGTTTGCCTTATCCTAGAAGTTTATTAGTGCATTTTAGTCGTCATTCCATGCCCTTTGAGATGCCGCTTAGCCCAATACGCTATCTGAAATAGCAGCGATGTAAATTGAACAAATGGGATAGAATTTTGCTGAATTCTTAAATTAACCATAATATAAAATGATGTAATCGGGTCTCTGTTCGCCCTACCCTAGAAGTTTAATAGTACATTTCTCTCGTCATTTCATGCGCTTTGAGATGCCGCTTAGCCCAATAGCTATCTGAAATAGGAGCGACGTAAATTGATCAAATGTGATAGAATTTCCCTGAAATCTTATATTAAAGAAAATATAAAATGATCTAAACGGGACTCTGATTGCCCTATCATAGAAGTTTAGTAGTGCATTTTACTCGCCCTTCCACGCGCTTTAAGATGCCGCCTAGCCCAGTACACAATCTGAAATAGGAGCGACGTAAATTGAAAAAATGTGATAGAATTTCGCTGAATTCTTATATTAACCAAAATATAAAATGATCTAATGGGGTCTCTGTTTGCCCTACCCTAGAAGTTTAATAGTGCATTTTACTCGCCCTTTCGTGCGCTGTGAGATGCCGCTTAGCCCAATACGCTATCTGAAATAGGAGCGACGTAAATGAGAACAAATGTGATAGAATTTCGCTAAATTCTTATATTAACCAAAATATAAAATGATCTAATCCGGTCTCTGTTTGCCCTACCCTAGAAGTTTAATAGTGCATTTTACGAGCCATTTCTTGCGCTTTGAGATGCAGCTTAGCCCAATACGCTATCTGAAATAGGAGCGACGTAAATTGAACAAATGTGATAGAGTTTCGCTGAATTCTTATATTAACCAAAATATGAAATGATCTTATCGGGTCTCTGATTGCCCTACCCTAGAAGTTTAATAGTGCATTTTACTCGCCCTTTCGTGCGCTGTGAGATGCCGCTTAGCCCAATACGCTATCTGAAACAGGAGCGACGTAAATTGAACAAATGTGATAGAATTTCGCTGGATTCTTATATTAACCAAAATATAAAATGATCTAATCGGGTCTCTGATTGCCCTATCATAGAAGTTTAATAGTGCATGTTACTCGCCATTCCACGCGCTTTAAGTTGCCGCCTAGCCCAGTACGCTATCTGAAATGGGAGCTACGTAAGTTGAACAAATGTCACAGAATTACGCTGAATTCTTATATTAACCGTAATATAAAATGATCTAATCGGGTCTCCGTTTGTCTTATCCTAGAAGTTTAGTAGTGCATTTTACTCGTCAATTCATACGCTTTGCGATGCCGCTTAGCCCAATAAGCTATCTGAAATAGGAGCAACGTAAATTGAACAAATGTGATAGAATTTCGCTGAATTCTTATATTAACCAAAATATAAAATGATCTAATCGGGTCTCTGATTGCCCTATCATAGAAGTTTAATAGTGCATGTTACTCGCCATTCCACGCGCTTTAAGTTGCCGCCTAGCCCAGTACGCTATCTGAAATAGGAGCTACGTAAGTTGAACAAATGTCACAGAATTACGCTGAATTCTTATATTAACCGTAATATAAAATGATCTAATCGGGTCTCTGTTTGCCTTATCCTAGAAGTTTAATAGCGCATTTTACTCGCCATTTCATGCGCTTTGAGATGCCGCTTAGCCCAGTACGCTATCTGAAATAGGAGCGATGTAAATTGAACAAATGTGATAGAATTTCGATGATTTCATTTATTAACCAAAATATAAAATGATCCAATCGGGTCTCTGATTGCCCTACCCTAGAAGTTTAATAGTGCATTTTACTCGCCATTTCATGCGCTTTGAGTTGCCGCTTAGCCCAATAAGCTATCTGAAATAGGTGCGACGTAAATTGAACAAATGTGATAGAATTTCGCTGAATTCTTAAATTAACCATAATATGAAATGACCTAATCGGGTCTCTGTTTGCCCTACCCTAGAAGTTTAATAGAGCATTTTACTCGACATTTCATGTGCTTTGGGATGCCGCCTAGCCGAGTACGCTATCTGAAATAGGAGCGACGTAAATTGAACAAATGTGATAGAATTTCGCTGAATTCTTTTATTTACCATAATGTTAAATGATCTAATCGGGTCTCTGTTCGCCCCAGCGTAGAAGCTTAATAGTGCATGTTATTCGTCATTTCATACGCTTTGAGATGCCGCTTAGCCCAATACGCTATGTGAAATAGGAGCGACGTAAATTAAACAAATGTGATAGGACTTCGCTGAATTCTTATATTAACCATAATATAAAATGATCTAATCGGGTCTCTGATTGCCCTACCCTAGAAGTTTAATAGTGCATTTTACTCACCATTCCACGCGCTTTAAGTTGCCGCCTAGCCCAGTACGCTATCTGAAATAGGAGCTACGTAAGTTGAACAAATGTCACAGAATTACGCTGAATTCTTATATTAACTGTAATATAAAATGATCTAATCGGGTCTCTGTTTGCCTTATCGTAGAAGTTTAATAGTGCATTTTACTCGTCAATTCATGCGCTTTGCGATGCCGCTTAGCCCAATAAGCTCTCTGAAATAGGAGCGACGTAAATTGAACAAATGTGATAGAATTTCGCTGAATTCTTATATTAACCAAAATATAAAATGATCTAATCGGGTCTCTGATTGCCCTATCATAGAAGTTTAACAGTGCATTTTACTCGCCATTCCACGCGCTTTAAGTTGCCGCCTAGCCCAGCACGCTATCTGAAATTGGAGCTACGTAAGTTGAACAAATGTCACAGAATTACGCTGAATTCTTATATTAACCGTAATATAAAATGATCTAATCGGGTCTCTGTTTGCCTTATCCTAGATGTTTAATAGTGCATTTTACTCGCCATTTCTTGCGCTTTGAGATGCCGCTTAGCACAGTACGCTATCTGAAATAGGAGCGATGTAAATTGAACAAATGTGATAGAATTTCGATGAATTCATATATTAACCAAAATATAAAATGATCTAATCGGGTCTCTGATTGCCCTACCCTAGAAGTTTAATAGTGCATTTTACTCGCCATTCCACGCGGTTTAAGTTGCCGCCTAGCCCAGTACGCTATCTGAAATAGGAGCTACGTAACCTGAACAAATGTGACAGAATTACGCTGAATTCTTATATTAACCGTAATATAAAATGATCTAATCGGGTCTCTGTTTGCCTTATCCTAGAAGTTTAATAGTGCATTTTACTCGCCATTTCATGCGCTTTGAGATGCCGCTTAGCCCAATAAGCTATCTGAAATAGGAGCGATGTAACTTGAACAAATGTGACAGAATTTCGCTGAATTCTTAAATTAACCATAATATGAAATGACCTAATCGGGTCTCTGTTTGCCCTACCCTAGAAGTTTAATAGAGCATTTTACTCGTCATTTCATGCGCTTTGAGATGCCGCCTAGCCCAGTACGCTATCTGAAATAGGAGCGACGTAAATTGTACAAATGTGATAGAATTTCGCTGAATTCTTTTATTTACCATAATGTTAAATGATCTAATCGGGTCTCTGTTCGCCCTAGCGTACAAGCTTAATAGTGCATTTTATTCGTCATTTCATGCGCTTTGAGATGCCGCTTAGCACAATACGCTATCTGAAATAGGAGCAACGCAAATTGAACAAATGTGATAGAATTTCGCTGAATTCTTATATTAACCAAAATATAAAATAATCTAATCGGGTCTCTGATTGCCCTATCATAGAAGTTTAACAGTGCATTTTACTCGCCATTCCACGCGCTTTAAGTTGCCGCCTAGCCCAGCACGCTATCTGAAATAGGAGCGACGTAAATTGAACAAATGTGACAGAATTACGCTGAATTCTTATATTAACCGTAATATAAAATGATCTAATCGGGTCTTTGTTCGCCCTACCCTAGAAGTTTAATAGTGCATTTTACTCGCCACTTCATGCGCTTTGAGATGCCGCTTAGCCCAATAAGCTATCTGAAATAGGAGCGACGTAAATTGAACAAATGTTATAGAATTTCGCTGAATTCTTATATTAACCAAAATATAAAATGATCTAATCGGGTCTCTGATTGCCCTATCATAGAAGTTTAATAGTGCATTTTACTCGAAATTCCACGCGCTTTAAGATGCCGCCTAGCCCAATACGCTATCTGAAATAGGAGCGACGTAAATTGAACAAATGTGATAGAATTTCGCTGAATTCTTAATTTAACCATAATATAAAATGATCTAATGGGGTCTCTGTTTGCCCTACCCTAGAAGTTTAATAGTGCATTTTACTCGCCATTTCTTGCGCTTTGAGATGCCGCTTAGCACAAGTCGCTATCTGAAATAGGAGCGATGTAAATTGAACAAATGTGATAGACTTTCGCTGAATTCTTATATTAACCTTAATGTAAAATGATCTAATCGGGTCTTTGTTCGCCCTACCCAAGAAGTTTGATAGTGCATTTCACTCGTCAATTCATGCGCTTTGCGATGCCGCTTAGCCCAATAAGCTATCTGAAATTGGAGCGACGTAAATTGAACAAATGTGACAGAATTTCGCTGAATTCTTATATTAACCAAAATATAAAATGATCTAATCGGGTCTCTGTTTGCCTTACCCTAGAAGTTTAATAGTGCATTTTACTCGCCATTTCATGCGCTTTGAGATGCCGCTTAGCCCAATATGCTATCTGATATAGGAGCGACGTAAATTGAACAAATGTGATAGAATTACGCTGAATTCTTATATTAACCAAAATATAAAATGATCTAATCGGGTCTCTGATTGCCCTATCATAGATGTTTAAGAGTGCATTTTACACGCCATTCCACGCGCTTTGAGATGCCGCCTAGCCCAGTACGCTATCTGAAATAGGAGTGACGTAAGTTGAACAAATGTGATAGAATTACGCTGAATTCTTATATTAACTGTAATATAAAATGGTCTACTCGGATCTCCGTTTGCCTTATCCTAGAAGTTTATTAGTGCATTTTAGTCGTCATTCCATGCGCTTTGAGATGCCGCTTAGCCCAATACGCTATCTGAAATAGGAGCGACGTAAATTGAACAAATGTGATAGAATTTCGCTGAATTCTTTTATTTACCATAATGTTAAATGATCTAATCGGGTCTCTGTTCGCCCTAGCGTAGAAGCTTAATAGTGCATTTTATTCGTCATTTCATGCGCTTTGAGATGCCGCTTAGCCCAATACGCTATCTGAAATAGGAGCGACGCAAATTGAACAAATGCGATAGAATATCGCTGAATTCTTATATTAACCATAATATAAAATGATGTAATCGGGTCTCTGTTCGCCCTACCCAAGAAGTTTAATAGTGCATTTCTCTCGTCATTTCATGCGCTTTGAGATGCCGCTTAGCCCAATAGCTATCTGAAATAGGAGCGACGTAAATTAAACAAATGTGATAGAACTTCGCTGAATTCTTATATTAACCATAATATAAAATGATCTAATCGGGTCTCTGATTCCCCTACCCTAGAAGTTTAATAGTGCATTTTACTCACCATTCCACGCGCTTTAAGTTGCCGCCTAGCCCAGTACGCTATCTGAAATAGGAGCTACGTAAGTTGAACAAATGTCACAGAATTACGCTGAATTCTTATATTAACTGTAATATAAAATGATCTAATCGGGTCTCTGTTTGCCTTATCGTAGAAGTTTAATAGTGCATTTTACTCGTCAATTCATGCGCTTTGCGATGCCGCTTAGCCCAATAAGCTATCTGAAATAGGAGCGACGTAAATTGAACAAATGTGATAGAATTTCGCTGAATTCTTATATTAACCAAAATATAAAATGATCTAATCGGGTCTCTGATTGCCCTATCATAGAAGTTTAACAGTGCATTTTACTCGCCATTCCACGCGCTTTAAGTTGCCGCCTAGCCCAGCACGCTATCTGAAACTGTAGCTACGTAAGTTGAACAAATGTCACAGAATTACGCTGAATTCTTATATTAACCGTAATATAAAATGATCTAATCGGGTCTCTGTTTGCCTTATCCTAGATGTTTAATAGTGCATTTTACTCGCCATTTCTTGCGCTTTGAGATGCCGCTTAGCCCAGTACGCTATCTGAAATAGGAGCGATGTAAATTGAACAAATGTGATAGAATTTCGCTGAATTCTTATATTAACCAAAATATAAAATGATCTAATCGGGTCTCTGATTGCCCTATCATAGAAGTTTAATAGTGCATTTTACTCGCCATTCCACGCGCTTTAAGATGCCGCCTACCCCAGTACGCTATCTGAAATAGGAGCTACGTAAGTTGAACGAATGTGACAGAATTACGCTGATTTCTTATATTAACCGTAATATAAAATGATCTAACCGGGTCTCTGTTTGCCTCACCCTAGAAGTTTAATAGTGCATTTTACTCGCCATTTCATGCGCTTTGAGATGCCGCTTAGCCCAATATGCTATCTGATATAGGAGCGACGTAAATTGAACAAATGTGATAGAATTTTGATGAATTCTTAAATTAACCATAATATAAAATGATCTAATCGGGTCTCTGATTGCCCTATCATAGAAGTTTAACAATGCATTTTACTCGCCATTCCACGCGCTTTAAGTTGTCGCATAGCCCAGCACGCTATCTGAAATAGGAGCTACGTAAGTTGAACAAATGTCACAGAATTACGCTGAATTCTTATATTAACCGTAATATAAAATTATCTAATCGGGTCTCTGTTTGCCTTATCCTAGAAGTTTAATAGTGCATTTTACTCGCCATTTCATGCGCTTTGAGATGCCGCTTAGCCCAATACGCTATCTGAAATAGGAGCGACGTAAATTGAACAAATGTGATAGAATTACGCTGAATCCTTATATTAACCAAAATATAAAATGATCTAATCGGGTCTCTGATTGCCCTATCATAGAAGTTTAATAGTGCATTTTACTCGCCATTCCACGCGCTTTAAGATACCGCCTAGCCCAGTATGCTATCTGAAATAGGAACGACGTAAATTGAACAAATGTGATAGAATTTTGCTGAATTCTTAAATTAACCATAATATAAAATGATCTAATCTGGTCTCTTCTTGCCCTACCCTAGAAGTTTAATAGTGCATTTTACGAGCCATTTCTTGCGCTTTGAGATGCAGCTTAGCCCAATACGCTATCCGAAATAGGAGCGACGTAAATTGAACAAATGTGATAGAATTTCGCTGAATTCTTATATTAACCAAAATATAAAATGATCTAATCGGGTCTCTGATTGCCCTATCATGGATGTTTAAGAGTGCATTTTACACGCCATTCCACGCGCTTTGAGATGCCGCCTAGCCCAGTACGCTATGTGAAATAGGAGCGACGTAAGTTGAACAAATGTGATAGAATTACGCTGAATTCTTATATTAACTGTAATATAAAATGGTCTAATCGGATCTCCGTTTGCCTTATCCTAGAAGTTTATTAGTGCATTTTAGTCGTCATTCCATGCGCTTTGAGATGCCGCTTAGCCCAATACGCTATCTGAAATATCAGCGATGTAAATTGAACAAATGGGATAGAATTTTGCTGAATTCTTAAATTAACCATAATATAAAATGATGTAATCGGGTCTCTGTTCGCCCTACCATAGAAGATTAATAGTGCATTTTACTCGCCATTCCACGCGCTTTAAGATGCCGCCCAGCCCAGTATGCTATCTGAAATAGGAACGACGTAAATTGAACAAATGTGATAGAATTTTGCTGAGTTCTTAAATTGACCATAATATAAAATGATCTAATCGGGTCTCTGATTGCCCTATCATAGAAGTTTAACAATGCATTTTACTCGCCATTCCACGCGCTTTAAGTTGTCGCATAGCCCAGCACGCTATCTGAAATAGGAGCTACGTAAGTTGAACAAATGTCACAGAATTACGCTGAATTCTTATATTAACCGTAATATAAAATTATCTAATCGGGTCTCTGTTTGCCTTATCCTAGAAGTTTAATAGTGCATTTTACTCGCCATTTCATGCGCTTTGAGATGCCGCTTAGCCCAATACGCTATCTGAAATAGGAGCGACGTAAATTGAACAAATGTGATAGAATTACGCTGAATCCTTATATTAACCAAAATATAAAATGATCTAATCGGGTCTCTGATTGCCCTATCATAGAAGTTTAATAGTGCATTTTACTCGCCATTCCACGCGCTTTAAGATACCGCCTAGCCCAGTATGCTATCTGAAATAGGAACGACGTAAATTGAACAAATGTGATAGAATTTTGCTGAATTCTTAAATTAACCATAATATAAAATGATCTAATCTGGTCTCTTCTTGCCCTACCCTAGAAGTTTAATAGTGCATTTTACGAGCCATTTCTTGCGCTTTGAGATGCAGCTTAGCCCAATACGCTATCCGAAATAGGAGCGACGTAAATTGAACAAATGTGATAGAATTTCGCTGAATTCTTATATTAACCAAAATATAAAATGATCTAATCGGGTCTCTGATTGCCCTATCATGGATGTTTAAGAGTGCATTTTACACGCCATTCCACGCGCTTTGAGATGCCGCCTAGCCCAGTACGCTATGTGAAATAGGAGCGACGTAAGTTGAACAAATGTGATAGAATTACGCTGAATTCTTATATTAACTGTAATATAAAATGGTCTAATCGGATCTCCGTTTGCCTTATCCTAGAAGTTTATTAGTGCATTTTAGTCGTCATTCCATGCGCTTTGAGATGCCGCTTAGCCCAATACGCTATCTGAAATAGCAGCGATGTAAATTGAACAAATGGGATAGAATTTTGCTGAATTCTTAAATTAACCATAATATAAAATGATGTAATCGGGTCTCTGTTCGCCCTACCATAGAAGATTAATAGTGCATTTTACTCGCCATTCCACGCGCTTTAAGATGCCGCCCAGCCCAGTATGCTATCTGAAATAGGAACGACGTAAATTGAACAAATGTGATAGAATTTTGCTGAATTCTTAAATTGACCATAATATAAAATGATCTAATCGGGTCTCTGATTGCCCTATCATAGAAGTTTAACAATGCATTTTACTCGCCATTCCACGCGCTTTAAGTTGTCGCCTCGCCCAGCACGCTATCTGAAATAGGAGCTACGTAAGTTGAACAAATGTCACAGAATTACGCTGAATTCTTATATTAACCGTAATATAAAATGATCTAATCGGGTCTCTGTTTGTCTTATCCTAGAAGTTTAATAGTGCATTTTACTCGTCAATTCATACGCTTTGCGATGCCGCTTAGCCCAATAGCTATCTGAAATAGGAGCGACGTAAATTAAACAAATGTGATAGAACTTCGCTGAATTCTTATATATTACCAAAATATAAAATGATGTAATCGGGTCTCTGTTCGCCCTACCCAAGAAGTTTAATAGTGCATTTCTCTCGTCATTTCATGCGCTTTGAGACGCCGCTTAGCCCAATAGCTATCTGAAGTAGGAGCGACGTAAATTGAACAAATGTGATAGAATTTCCCTGAAATCTTATATTAACCGTAATATAAAATGATCTAATCGGGTCTCTGTTTGCATTACCCGAGAAGTTTAATAGTGCATTTTACTCTCCATTCCACGCGCTTTAAGATGCCGCCTATCCGAGCACGCTTTCTGAAATAGGAGCGACGTAAGTTGAACAAATGTGGTAGAATAACGCTGAATTCTTAAATTAACCCATAATATAAAATGATCTAATCGGGTCTCTGATTGCCCTATCATAGAAGTTTAACAGTGCATTTTACTCGCCATTCCACGCGCTTTAAGGTGTCGCCTAGCCCAGCACGCAATCTGAAATAGGAGCTACGTAAGTTGAACGAATGTGACAGAATTACGCTGATTTCTTATATTAACCGTAATATAAAATGATCTAATCGGGTCTCTGTTTGCCTTATCCTAGAAGTTTAATAGTGCATTTTACGTTGCCATTTCATGCGCTTTGAGATCCGGCTTAGCCCAATACCGTATCTGAAATGAGAGCGACGTAAATTGAACAAATGTGATAGAATTTCCCTGAAATCTTGTATTAATCAAAATATAAAATGATCTAATCGGGTCTCTGATTGCCTTATCATAGAAGATTAGTAGTGGCATTTTACTCGCCATTCCACACGCTTTGAGATGGCCCAGCCCAGTACCCTATCTGAAATATTGAGCGTCGTAACTTGAACAAATGTGATAGAATTACGCTGAATTCTTATATTTAACCGTAATATAAAATGATCTAATCGGGTCTCTGTTTGCCTTATCCTAGAAGTTTAATAGCGCATTTTCCTCGCCATTTCATGCGCTTTGAGATGCCGCTTAGCCCAATACGCTATCCGGAATAGGAGCGACGTAAATTGAACAAATGTGATAGAATTTCCGTGAATACTTATATTAACCTTAATGTAAAATGATCCAATCGGGTCTCTGTTCGCCCTACCATACAAGTCTAATAGTGCATTTCACTCGCCATTTCATGCGCCTTGAGATGCCGCTTAGCCCAATACGCTATCTGAAATAGGAGCGACGTAAGTTGAACAAATGTGATAGAATTACGCTGAATTCTTTTATTAACCATAATGTAAAATGATCTGCTCGGGCTCTGTTCGCCCTAGCCTAGAAGTTTAATAGTGCATTTTATTCGCCATTTCATGCGCTTTGAGATGCCGCTTAGCCCAATACGCTATCTGAAATTGGAGCGACGTAAATGGAACAAATGTGATAGAATTTCGCTGAATTCTTAAATTAACCATAATATAAAATGATCTAATCGGGTCTCTGCTTGCCCTACCCTAGAAGTTTAATAGTGCATTTCACTCGTCACTTCATGCGCTTTGAGATGCCGCTAAGCCCAATAAGCTATCTGAAATAGGAGCGACGTAAATTGAACAAATGTGATAGAATTTCGCTGAATTCTTTCATTAACATTAATGTAAAATGATCTAATCGAGTCTCTGTTTGCCCTACCCATAGAATTTTAATAGTGCATTCTACTCGCCATTCCACCCGCTTTAAGATGCCGCCTAGCCCAGTACGCTATCTGAAAGTAGGAGCGACGTAAATTCAACAAATGTGATAGAATCTTGCTGAATTCTTAAATTAAACAAAATATAAAATGATCTAATCGGGTCTCTGTTTGCCCTACCCCTAGAAGTTTAATAGTCCAATTTATTCGCCATTTCATGCGCTTTGAGATGCCGGTTAGCCCAATACGCTAACTGAAATAGGAGCGACGTAAATAGAACAAATGTGATAGGATTTCCCTGAAATCTTATATTAAACAAAATATAAAATGATCTAATCGGGTCTCTGACTGCCCTATCATTGAAGTTTAACAGTGCATTTTACTCGCCATTCCACGCGCTTTAAGATGCCTCCTAGCTCATTACGCTATCTGAAATAGGAGCGACGTAAATTCAACAAATGTGATAGAATCTTGCTGAATTCTTAAATGAAACAAAATATAAAATGATCTAACCGGGTCTCTGACTACCCTATCATTGAAGTTTAACAGTGCATTTTACTCGCCATTTCATGCGCTTTGAGATGCCGCTTAGCCCAATACGCTATCTGAAATATGAGCGACACGAATTGAACAAATGTGATAGACTTTCCCTGAAATCTTGTATTAAACCAAAATATAAAATGATCTAATCGCGTCTCTGATTGCCCTATCATACATGTTTAATAGTGCATTTTACTCGCCACTCCCACGCGCTTTAGGATGCCGCCTAGCCCAGTACGCTATCCGAAATAGGAGCGACGTAAATTGAACAAATGTGATAGAATTTTGCTGAATTCTTAAATTAACCATAATATAAAATGATCTAATCGGGTCTCTGTTGCCCTACCCTACAAGTTTAATAGTGCATTGTACTCGCCATTTCATGCGCTTTGAGATGCCGCTTAACCCAATACGCTATCTGAAATAGGAGCAACGAAAGTTGAACAAATGTGATAGAATTTCGCTGAATTATTTTATTAACCAGAATGTAAAATGATCTAATCGGGTCTCTGTTCGCCCTAGCCTGGAAGTTTAATAGTGAATTGTACTCGTCATTTCATGCGCTTTGAGATGCCGCTAAGCCCAATAAGCTATCTGTAATAGGAGCGACGTAAATTTTACAAATGTGATAGAATTTCGTTGAATTCTTATATTAACCAAAATATAAATGATCTAATCGGGTCTCTGATTGCCCTATCATAGAAGTTTATAGTGCATTTTACTCGCCATTCCACGCGCTTTAAGATGCCGCCTAGCCCAGTACGCCTATCTGAAATAGGAGCTACGTAAGTTGAACGAATCTGACAGAATTACGCTGATTTCTTATATTAACCGTAATATAAAATGATCTAATCGGGTCTCTGTTTGTCTTATCCTAGAAGTTTAATAGTGCATTTTACTCGTCAATTCATACGCTTTGCGATGCCGCTTAGCCCAATAAGCTATCTGAAATAGGAGCAACGTAAATTGAACAAATGTGATAGAATTTCGCTGAATTCTTATATTAACCAAAATATAAAATGATCTAATCGGGTCTCTGATTGCCCTATCATAAAAGTTTAATAGTGCATGTTACTCGCCATTCCACGCGCTTTAAGTTGCCGCCTAGCCCAGTACGCTATCTGAAATAGGAGCTACGTAAGTTGAACAAATGTCACAGAATTACGCTGATTCTTATATTAACCGTAATATAAAATCATCTAATCGGGTCTCTGTTTGCCTTATCCTAGAAGTTTAATAGTGCATTTTACTCGCCATTTCATGCGCTTTGAGATGCCGCTTAGCCCAGTACGCTATCTGAAATAGGAGCGATGTAAATTGAACAAATGTGATAGAATTTCGATGAATTCATTTATTAACCAAAATATAAAATGATCTAATCGGGTCTCTGATTGCCCTACCCTAGAAGATTAATAGTGCATTTTAATCGCCATTTCATGCGCTTTGAGATGCCGCTTAGCCCAATACGCTATCTGAAATAGGAGCGACGTAAATTGAACAAATGTGATAGAATTTCGCTGAATTCTTAAATTAACCATAATATAAAATGATCTAATGGGGTCTCTGTTTGCCCTACCCTAGAAGTATAATAGTGCATTTTACTCGCCATTTCTTGCGCTTTGAGATGCCACTTAGCACAAGACGCTATCTGAAATAGGAGCGATGTAAATTGAACAAATGTGATAGAATTTCGCTGAATTCTTATATTAACCAAAATATAAAATGATCTAATCGGGTCTCTGATTGCCCTATCATAGAAGTTTAATAGTGCATTTTACTCGTCATTCCACGCGCTTTAAGATGCCGCCTAGCCCAGTACGCTATCTGAAATAGGAGGGACGTAAATTGAACAAATGTGATAGAATTTTGCTGAATTCTTAAATTAACCATAATATTAAATGATGTAATCGGGTCTCTGTTCGCCCTACCCAAGAAGTTTAATAGTGCATTTTACTCGTCAATTCATGCGCTTTGCGATGCCGCTTAGCCCAATAAGCTATCTGAAATAGGAGCGACGTAAATTGAACAAATGTGATAGAATTTCGCTGAATTCTTATATTAACCAAAATATAAAATAATCTAATCGGGTCTCTGATTGCCCTATCATAGAAGTTTAACAGTGCATTTTACTCGCCATTCCACGCGCTTTAAGTTGCCGCCTAGCCCAGCACGCTATCTGAAATAGGAGCTACGTAAGTTGAACAAATGTCACAGAATTACGCTGAATTCTTATATTAACCGTAATATAAAATGATCTAATCGTGTCTCTGTTTGCCTTATCCTAGAAGTTTAATAGTGCATTTTACTCGCCATTTCTTGCGCTTTGAGATGCCGCTTAGTCCAGTACGCTACCTGAAATAGGAGCGATGTAAATTGAACAAATGTGATAGAATTTCGATGAATTCTTTTATTAACCAAAATATAAAATGATCTAATCGGGTCTCTGATTGCCCTACCCTAGAAGTTTAATAGTGCATTTTACTCGCCATTTCATGCGCTTTGAGATGCCGCTTAGCCCAATACGCTATCTGAAATAGGAGCGACGTAAATTGAACAAATGTGATAGAATTTCGCTGAATTCTTAATTTAACCATAATATAAAATGATCTAATGGGGTCTCTGTTTGCCCTACCCTAGAAGTTTAATAGTGCATTTTACTCGCCATTTCTTGCGCTTTGAGATGCCGCTTAGCACAAGTCGCTATCTGAAATAGGAGCGATGTAAATTGAACAAATGTGATAGACTTTCGCTGAATTCTTATATTAACCTTAATGTAAAATGATCTAATCGGGTCTTTGTTCGCCCTACCCAAGAAGTTTAATAGTGCATTTCACTCGTCAATTCATGCGCTTTGCGATGCCGCTTAGCCCAATAAGCTATCTGAAATTGGAGCGACGTAAATTGAACAAATGTGACAGAATTTCGCTGAATTCTTATATTAACCAAAATATAAAATGATCTAATCGGGTCTTTGTTCGCCCTACCCTAGAAGTTTAACAGTGCATTTCACTCGTCATTTCATGCGCTCTGAGTTGCCGCTTAGCCCATTAAGCTATCTGAAATAGGAGCGACGTAAATTGAACAAATGTGATAGAACTTCGCTGAATTCTTATATTAACCGTAATATAAAATGATCTGATCGGGTCTCTGCTTGCCCCACCCTAGAAGTTTAATAGTGCATTTTACTCGCCCATTCGTGCGCTTTGAGATGCCGCTTAGCCCAATACGCTATCTGAAATAGGAGCGACGTAAATTGAACAAATGTGATAGAATTTCGCTGGATACTTATATTAACCAAAATATAAAATGAACTAATCGGGTCTCTGTTTGCCTTACCCTAGAAGTACGCTATCTGAAATAGGAGCTACGTAACTTGAACAAATGTGACAGAATTACGCTGAATTCTTATATTAACCGTAATATAAAATGATCTAATCGGGTCTCTGTTTGCCTTATCCTAGAAGTTTAATAGTGCATTTTACTCGCCATTTCATGCGCTTTGAGATGCCGCTTAGCCCAATAAGCTATCTGAAATAGGAGCGACGTAAATTGAACAAATGTGATAGAATTTCCCTGAAATCTTATATTAACCGTAATATAAAATGATCTAATCGGGTCTCTGTTTGCATTACCCGAGAAGTTTAATAGTGCATTTTACTCGCCATTCCACGCGCTTTAAGATGCCGCCTATCCGAGTACGCTTTCTGAAATAGGAGCGACGTAAGTTGAACAAATGTGATAAAATAACGCTGATTTCTTATATTAACCGTAATATAAAATGGTCTAATCGGGTCTCCGTTTGCTTTATCCTAGAAGTTTAATAGTGCATTTTACTCGCCATTCCACGCGCTTTAAGATACCGCGTAGCCCAGTACACTATCTGAAATAGGAGCGACGTAAATTGAACAAATGTGATAGAATTTTTCTGAATTCTTAAATTAACCATAATATAAAATGATGTAATCGGGTCTCTGTTTGCCCTACCCAAGAAGTTTAATAGTGCATTTCTCTCGTCATTTCATGCGCTTTGAGATGCCGTATAGCCCAATACGCTATCTGAAATAGGAGCGACGTAAATTGAACAAATGTGATAGAATTTCGCTGAATTCTTATATTAACCGTAATATAAAATGATCTAATCGGGTCTCTGTTTGCATTACCCTTGAAGTTTAAGAGTGCATTTTAATCGCCATTTCATGCGCTTTGAGATGCCGCTTAGCCCAATACGCTACCTGAAATAGGAGCGACGTAAATTGAACAAATGTGATAGAATTTCGCTGAATTCTTAAATTAACCATAATATAAAATGATCTAATGGGGTCTCTGTTTGCCCTACCCTAGAAGTATAATAGTGCATTTTACTCGCCATTTCTTGCGCTTTGAGATGCCAGTTAGCACAAGACGCTATCTGAAATAGGAGCGATGTAAATTGAACAAATGTGATAGAATTTCGCTGAATTCTTATATTAACCAAAATATAAAATGATCTAATCGGGTCTCTGATTGCCCTATCATAGAAGTTTAATAGTGCATTTTACTCGTCATTCCACGCGCTTTAAGATGCCGCCTAGCCCAGTACGCTATCTGAAATAGGAGGGACGTAAATTGAACAAATGTGATAGAATTTTGCTGAATTCTTAAATTAACCATAATATTAAATGATGTAATCGGGTCTCTGTTCGCCCTACCCAAGAAGTTTAATAGTGCATTTTACTCGTCAATTCATGCGCTTTGCGATGCCGCTTAGCCCAATAAGCTATCTGAAATAGGAGCGACGTAAATTGAACAAATGTGATAGAATTTCGCTGAATTCTTATATTAACCAAAATATAAAATAATCTAATCGGGTCTCTGATTGCCCTATCATAGAAGTTTAACAGTGCATTTTACTCGCCATTCCACGCGCTTTAAGTTGCCGCCTAGCCCAGCACGCTATCTGAAATAGGAGCTACGTAAGTTGAACAAATGTCACAGAATTACGCTGAATTCTTATATTAACCGTAATATAAAATGATCTAATCGGGTCTCTGTTTGCCTTATCCTAGAAGTTTAATAGTGCATTTTACTCGCCATTTCTTGCGCTTTGAGATGCCGCTTAGTCCAGTACGCTATCTGAAATAGGAGCGATGTAAATTGAACAAATGTGATAGAATTTCGATGAATTATTTTATTAACCAAAATATAAAATGATCTAATCGGGTCTCTGATTGCCCTACCCTAGAAGTTTAATAGTGCATTCTACTCGCCATTTCATGCGCTTTGAGATGCCGCTTAGCCCAATACGCTATCTGAAATAGGAGCGACGTAAATTGAACAAATGTGATAGAATTTCGCTGAATTCTTAATTTAACCATAATATAAAATGATCTAATGGGGTCTCTGTTTGCCCTACCCTAGAAGTATAATAGTGCATTTTACTCGCCATTTCTTGCGCTTTGAGATGCCGCTTAGCACAAGTCGCTATCTGAAATAGGAGCGATGTAAATTGAACAAATGTGATAGAATTTCGCTGAATTCTTATATTAACCTTAATGTAAAATGATCTAATCGGGTCTTTGTTCGCCCTACCCAAGAAGTTTAATAGTGCATTTCACTCGTCATTTCATGCGCTTTGCGATGCCGCTTAGCCCAGTAAGCTATCTGAAATTGGAGCGACGTATATTGAACAAATGTGATAGAATTTCGCTGAATTCTTATATTAACCAAAATATAAAATGATCTAATCGGGTCTCTGATTGCCCTATCATAGAAGTTTAATAGTGCATTTTACTCGCCATTCCACGCGCTTTAAGATGCCGCCTAGCCCAGTACGCTATCTGAAATAGGAGCTACGTAAGTTGAACGAATGTGACAGAATTACGCAGATTTCTTATATTAACCGTAATATAAAATAATCTAATCGGGTCTCTGTTTGCCTTATCCTAGAAGTTTAATAGTGCATTTTACTCGCCATTTCATGCGCTTTGAGATGCTTCTTAGCCCAATACGCTATCTGAAATAGCAGCGACGTAAATTGAACAAATGTGATAGAATTTCGCTGAATTCTTATGTTAACCTTAATGTAAAATGATCTAATCGGGTCTTTGTTCGCCCTACCCAAGAAGTTTAATAGTGCATTTCACTCGTCAATTCATGCGCTTTGCGATGCCGCTCAGCCCAATAAGCTATCTGAAATTGGAGCGACGTATATTGAACAAATGTGACAGAATTTCGCTGAATTCTTTTATTTACCATAATGTTAAATGATCTAATCGGGTCTCTGTTCGTCCTAGCGTAGAAGCTTAATAGTGCATTTTATTCGTCATTTCATGCGCTTTGAGATGCCGCTTAGCCCAATACGCTATCTGAAATAGGAGCGACGCAAATTGAACAAATGCGATAGAATATCGCTGAATTCTTATATTAACAATAATATAAAATGATCTTATCGGGTCTCTGATTGCCCCACCCTAGAAGTTTAATAGTGCATTTCACTCGTCATTTCATGCGCTTTGAGTTGCCGCTTAGCCCAATAATCTATCTGAAATAGGAGCGACGTAAATTGAACAAATGTGATAGAATTTCGCTGAATTCTTAAATTAACTATAATATGAAATGACCTAATCGGGTCTCTGTTTGCCCTACCCTAGAAGTTTAATAGTGCATTTTACTCGCCATTTCTTGCGCTTTGAGATGCCGCTTAGCACAAGTCGCTGTCTGAAATAGGAGCGATGTAAATTGAACAAATGTGATAGAATTTCGCTGAATTCTTATATTAACCTTAATGTAAAATGATCTAATCGGGTCTTTGTTCGCCCTACCCAAGAAGTTTAATAGTGCATTTCACTCGTCAATTCATGCGCTTTGCGATGCCGCTCAGCCCAATAAGCTATCTGAAATTGGAGCGACGTATATTGAACAAATGTGACAGAATTACGCTGAATTCTTATATTAACCGTAATATAAAATGATCTAATCGGGTCTCTGTTTGCCTTATCCTAGAAGTTTAATAGTGCATTTTACTCGCCATTTCATGCGCTTTGAGATGCCGCTTAGCCCAATAAGCTATCTGAAATAGGAGCGATGTAACTTGAACAAATGTGATAGAATTCCGCTGAATTCTTAAATCAACCATAATATGAAATGACCTAATCGGGTCTCTGTTTGCCCTACCCTAGAAGTTTAATAGAGCATTTTACTCGTCATTTCATGCGCTTTGAGATGCCGCCTAGCCCAGTACGCTATCTGAAATAGGAGCGACGTAAATTGAACAAATGTAATAGAATTTCGCTGAATTCTTTTATTTACCATAATGTTAAATGATCTAATCGGGTCTCTGTTCGCCCTAGCGTACAAGCTTAATAGTGCATTTTATTCGTCATTTCATGCGCTTTGAGATGCCGCTTAGCCCAATACGCTATCTAAAATAGGAGCGACGCAAATTGAACAAATGTGATAGAATTTCGCTGAATTCTTATATTAACCATAATATAAAATGATGTAATCGGGTCTCTGTTCGCCCTACCCTAGAAGTTTAATAGTGCATTTCTCTCGTCATTTCATGCGCTTTGAGATGCCGCTTATCCCAATAGCTATCTGAAATAGGAGCGACGTAAATTGAACAAATGTGATAGAATTTCCCAGAAATCTTATATTAACCGTAATATAAAATGATCTAATCGGGTCTCTGTTTGCATTACCCGAGAAGTTTAATAGTGCATTTCACTCGCCATTCCACGCGCTTTAAGATGCCGCCTATCCGAGTACGCTTTCTGAAATAGGAGCGACGTAAGTTGAACAAATGTGATAGAATAACGCTGAATTCTTATATTAACCGTAATATAAAATGGTCTAATCGGGTCTCCGTTTGCCTTATCCTAGAAGTTTAATAGTGCATTTTACTCGCCATTCCACGCGCTTTAAGATGCCGCCCAGCCCAGTATGCTATCTGAAATAGGAACGACGTAAATTGAACAAATGTGATAGAATTTTGCTGAATTCTTAAATTAACCATAATATAAAATGATCTAATCGGGTCTCTGATTGCCCTATCATAGAAGTTTAACAGTGCATTTTACTCGCCATTCCACGCGCTTTAAGTTGTCGCCTAGCCCAGCACGCTATCTGAAATAGGAGCTACGTAAGTTGAACAAATGTCACAGAATTACGCTGAATTCTTATATTAACCGTAATATAAAATGATCTAATCGGGTCTCTGTTTGCCTTATCCTAGAAGTTTAATAGTGCATTTTACTCGCCATTTCATGCGCTTTGAGATGCCGCTTAGCCCAGTACGCTATCTGAAATAGGAGCGATGTAAATTGAACAAATGTGATAGAATTTCGATGATTTCATTTATTAACCAAAATATAAAATGATCTAATCCGGTCTCTGATTGCCCTACCCTAGAAGTTTAATAGTGCATTTTACTCGCCATTTCATGCGCTTTCAGATGCCGCTTAGCCCAATACGCTATCTGAAATGGGAGCGACGTAAATTGCACAAATGTGATAGAATTTCGCTGAATTCTTATATTAACCAAAATATAAAATGATCTAATCCGGTCTCTGTTTGCCCTACCCTAGAAGTTGAATAGTGCATAGTACGAGCCATTTCTTGCGCTTTGAGATGCAGCTTAGCCCAATACGCTATCTGAAATAGGAGCGACGTAAATTGAACAAATGTGATAGAATTTCGCTGAATTCTTTTATTTACCATAATGTTAAGTGATCTAATCGGGTCTCTGTTCGCCCTAGCGTACAAGCTTAACAGTGCATTTTATTCGTCATTTCATGCGCTTTGAGATGCCGCTTAGCCCAATACGCTATCTGAAATAGGAGCGACGCAAATTGAACAAATGTGATAGAATTTCGCTGAATTCTTATATTAACCAAAATATAAAATGCTTTAATCGGGTCTCTGATTGCCCTATCATAGAAGTTTAATAGTGCATTTTACTCGCCATTCCACGCGCTTTAAGATGCCGCCTAGCCCAGTACGCTATCTGAAATAGGAGCTACGTAAGTTGAACGAATGTGACAGAATTACGCTGATTTCTTATATTAACCGTAATATAAAATGATCTAATCGGGTCTCTGTTTGCCTCACCCTAGAAGTTTAATAGTGCATTTTACTCGCCATTTCATGCGCTTTGAGATGCCGCTTAGCCCAATATGCTATCTGACATAGGAGCGACATAAATTGAACAAATGTGAAAGAATTTTGCTGAATTCTTAAATTAACCATAATATAAAATGATCTAATCGGGTCTCTGATTGCCCTATCATAGAAGTTTAATAGTGCATTTTACTCGTCATTCCACGCGCTTTAAGATGCCGCCTAGCCCAGTACGCTATCTGAAATAGGAGGGACGTAAATTGAACAAATGTGATAGAATTTTGCTGAATTCTTAAATTAACCATAATATTAAATGATGTAATCGGGTCTCTGTTCGCCCTACCCAAGAAGTTTAATAGTGCATTTTACTCGTCAATTCATGCGCTTTGCGATGCCGCTTAGCCCAATAAGCTATCTGAAATAGGAGCGACGTAAATTGAACAAATGTGATAGAATTTCGCTGAATTCTTATATTAACCAAAATATAAAATAATCTAATCGGGTCTCTGATTGCCCTATCATAGAAGTTTAACAGTGCATTTTACTCGCCATTCCACGCGCTTTAAGTTGCCGCCTAGCCCAGCACGCTATCTGAAATAGGAGCTACGTAAGTTGAACAAATGTCACAGAATTACGCTGAATTCTTATATTAACCGTAATATAAAATGATCTAATCGGGTCTCTGTTTGCCTTATCCTAGAAGTTTAATAGTGCATTTTACTCGCCATTTCTTGCGCTTTGAGATGCCGCTTAGTCCAGTACGCTATCTGAAATAGGAGCGATGTAAATTGAACAAATGTGATAGAATTTCGATGAATTATTTTATTAACCAAAATATAAAATGATCTAATCGGGTCTCTGATTGCCCTACCCTAGAAGTTTAATAGTGCATTCTACTCGCCATTTCATGCGCTTTGAGATGCCGCTTAGCCCAATACGCTATCTGAAATAGGAGCGACGTAAATTGAACAAATGTGATAGAATTTCGCTGAATTCTTAATTTAACCATAATATAAAATGATCTAATGGGGTCTCTGTTTGCCCTACCCTAGAAGTATAATAGTGCATTTTACTCGCCATTTCTTGCGCTTTGAGATGCCGCTTAGCACAAGTCGCTATCTGAAATAGGAGCGATGTAAATTGAACAAATGTGATAGAATTTCGCTGAATTCTTATATTAACCTTAATGTAAAATGATCTAATCGGGTCTTTGTTCGCCCTACCCAAGAAGTTTAATAGTGCATTTCACTCGTCATTTCATGCGCTTTGCGATGCCGCTTAGCCCAGTAAGCTATCTGAAATTGGAGCGACGTATATTGAACAAATGTGATAGAATTTCGCTGAATTCTTATATTAACCAAAATATAAAATGATCTAATCGGGTCTCTGATTGCCCTATCATAGAAGTTTAATAGTGCATTTTACTCGCCATTCCACGCGCTTTAAGATGCCGCCTAGCCCAGTACGCTATCTGAAATAGGAGCTACGTAAGTTGAACGAATGTGACAGAATTACGCAGATTTCTTATATTAACCGTAATATAAAATAATCTAATCGGGTCTCTGTTTGCCTTATCCTAGAAGTTTAATAGTGCATTTTACTCGCCATTTCATGCGCTTTGAGATGCTTCTTAGCCCAATACGCTATCTGAAATAGGAGCGACGTAAATTGAACAAATGTGATAGAATTTCGCTGAATTCTTATGTTAACCTTAATGTAAAATGATCTAATCGGGTCTTTGTTCGCCCTACCCAAGAAGTTTAATAGTGCATTTCACTCGTCAATTCATGCGCTTTGCGATGCCGCTCAGCCCAATAAGCTATCTGAAATTGGAGCGACGTATATTGAACAAATGTGACAGAATTTCGCTGAATTCTTTTATTTACCATAATGTTAAATGATCTAATCGGGTCTCTGTTCGTCCTAGCGTAGAAGCTTAATAGTGCATTTTATTCGTCATTTCATGCGCTTTGAGATGCCGCTTAGCCCAATACGCTATCTGAAATAGGAGCGACGCAAATTGAACAAATGCGATAGAATATCGCTGAATTCTTATATTAACCATAATATAAAATGATCTTATCGGGTCTCTGATTGCCCCACCCTAGAAGTTTAATAGTGCATTTCACTCGTCATTTCATGCGCTTTGAGTTGCCGCTTAGCCCAATAATCTATCTGAAATAGGAGCGACGTAAATTGAACAAATGTGATAGAATTTCGCTGAATTCTTAAATTAACTATAATATGAAATGACCTAATCGGGTCTCTGTTTGCCCTACCCTAGAAGTTTAATAGTGCA
Organism: Macropis europaea; assembly: GCA_916610135.2. Lineage (NCBI taxonomy): Eukaryota > Metazoa > Arthropoda > Insecta > Hymenoptera > Melittidae > Macropis > Macropis europaea. The sequence continues at coordinate 121,001 of CAKAJE020000147.1, read as the reverse complement.
TTTTACTCGCCATTTCTTGCGCTTTGAGATGCCGCTTAGCACAAGTCGCTGTCTGAAATAGGAGCGATGTAAATTGAACAAATGTGATAGAATTTCGCTGAATTCTTATATTAACCTTAATGTAAAATGATCTAATCGGGTCTTTGTTCGCCCTACCCAAGAAGTTTAATAGTGCATTTCACTCGTCAATTCATGCGCTTTGCGATGCCGCTCAGCCCAATAAGCTATCTGAAATTGGAGCGACGTATATTGAACAAATGTGACAGAATTACGCTGAATTCTTATATTAACCGTAATATAAAATGATCTAATCGGGTCTCTGTTTGCCTTATCCTAGAAGTTTAATAGTGCATTTTACTCGCCATTTCATGCGCTTTGAGATGCCGCTTAGCCCAATAAGCTATCTGAAATAGGAGCGATGTAACTTGAACAAATGTGATAGAATTCCGCTGAATTCTTAAATCAACCATAATATGAAATGACCTAATCGGGTCTCTGTTTGCCCTACCCTAGAAGTTTAATAGAGCATTTTACTCGTCATTTCATGCGCTTTGAGATGCCGCCTAGCCCAGTACGCTATCTGAAATAGGAGCGACGTAAATTGAACAAATGTAATAGAATTTCGCTGAATTCTTTATTTACCATAATGTTAAATGATCTAATCGGGTCTCTGTTCGCCCTAGCGTACAAGCTTAATAGTGCATTTTATTCGTCATTTCATGCGCTTTGAGATGCCGCTTAGCCCAATACGCTATCTGAAATAGGAGCGACGCAAATTGAACAAATGTGATAGAATTTCGCTGAATTCTTATATTAACCATAATATAAAATGATGTAATCGGGTCTCTGTTCGCCCTACCCTAGAAGTTTAATAGTGCATTTCTCTCGTCATTTCATGCGCTTTGAGATGCCGCTTATCCCAATAGCTATCTGAAATAGGAGCGACGTAAATTGAACAAATGTGATAGAATTTCCCAGAAATCTTATATTAACCGTAATATAAAATGATCTAATCGGGTCTCTGTTTGCATTACCCGAGAAGTTTAATAGTGCATTTCACTCGCCATTCCACGCGCTTTAAGATGCCGCCTATCCGAGTACGCTTTCTGAAATAGGAGCGACGTAAGTTGAACAAATGTGATAGAATAACGCTGAATTCTTATATTAACCGTAATATAAAATGGTCTAATCGGGTCTCCGTTTGCCTTATCCTAGAAGTTTAATAGTGCATTTTACTCGCCATTCCACGCGCTTTAAGATACCGCGTAGCCCAGTAAGCTATCTGAAATAGGAGCGACGTAAATTGAACAAATGTGATAGAATTTTGCTGAATTCTTTTATTTACCATAATGTTAAGTGATCTAATCGGGTCTCTGTTCGCCCTAGCGTACAAGCTTAACAGTGCATTTTATTCGTCATTTCATGCGCTTTGAGATGCCGCTTAGCCCAATACGCTATCTGAAATAGGAGCGACGCAAATTGAACAAATGTGATAGAATTTCGCTGAATTCTTATATTAACCAAAATATAAAATGCTTTAATCGGGTCTCTGATTGCCCTATCATAGAAGTTTAATAGTGCATTTTACTCGCCATTCCACGCGCTTTAAGATGCCGCCTAGCCCAGTACGCTATCTGAAATAGGAGCTACGTAAGTTGAACGAATGTGACAGAATTACGCTGATTTCTTATATTAACCGTAATATAAAATGATCTAATCGGGTCTCTGTTTGCCTCACCCTAGAAGTTTAATAGTGCATTTTACTCGCCATTTCATGCGCTTTGAGATGCCGCTTAGCCCAATATGCTATCTGACATAGGAGCGACATAAATTGAACAAATGTGAAAGAATTACGCTGAATTCTTATATTAACCAAAATATAAAATGATCTAATCGGGTCTCTGATTGCCCTATCATAGAAGATTAATAGTGCATTTTACTCGCCATTCCACGCGCTTTAAGATGCCGCCCAGCCCAGTATGCTATCTGAAATAGGAACGACGTAAATTGAACAAATGTGATAGAATTTTGCTGAATTCTTAAATTAACCATAATATAAAATGATCTAATCGGGTCTCTGATTGCCCTATCATAGAAGTTTAACAGTGCATTTTACTCGCCATTCCACGCGCTTTAAGTTGTCGCCTAGCCCAGCACGCTATCTGAAATAGGAGCTACGTAAGTTGAACAAATGTCACAGAATTACGCTGAATTCTTATATTAACCGTAATATAAAATGATCTAATCGGGTCTCTGTTTGCCTTATCCTAGAAGTTTAATAGTGCATTTTACTCGCCATTTCATGCGCTTTGAGATGCCGCTTAGCCCAGTACGCTATCTGAAATAGGAGCGATGTAAATTGAACAAATGTGATAGAATTTCGATGATTTCATTTATTAACCAAAATATAAAATGATCTAATCCGGTCTCTGATTGCCCTACCCTAGAAGTTTAATAGTGCATTTTACTCGCCATTTCATGCGCTTTGAGATGCCGCTTAGCCCAATACGCTATCTGAAATAGGAGCGACGTAAATTGCACAAATGTGATAGAATTTCGCTGAATTCTTATATTAACCAAAATATAAAATGATCTAATCCGGTCTCTGTTTGCCCTACCCTAGAAGTTGGATAGTGCATAGTACGAGCCATTTCTTGCGCTTTGAGAGCAGCTTAGCCCAATACGCTATCTGAAATAGGAGCGACGTAAATTGAACAAATGTGATAGAATTTCGCTGAATTCTTTTATTTACCATAATGTTAAGTGATCTAATCGGGTCTCTGTTCGCCCTAGCGTACAAGCTTAACAGTGCATTTTATTCGTCATTTCATGCGCTTTGAGATGCCGCTTAGCCCAATACGCTATCTGAAATAGGAGCGACGCAAATTGAACAAATGTGATAGAATTTCGCTGAATTCTTATATTAACCAAAATATAAAATGCTTTAATCGGGTCTCTGATTGCCCTATCATAGAAGTTTAATAGTGCATTTTACTCGCCATTCCACGCGCTTTAAGATGCCGCCTAGCCCAGTACGCTATCTGAAATAGGAGCTACGTAAGTTGAACGAATGTGACAGAATTACGCTGATTTCTTATATTAACCGTAATATAAAATGATCTAATCGGGTCTCTGTTTGCCTCACCCTAGAAGTTTAATAGTGCATTTTACTCGCCATTTCATGCGCTTTGAGATGCCGCTTAGCCCAATATGCTATCTGACATAGGAGCGACATAAATTGAACAAATGTGAAAGAATTACGCTGAATTCTTATATTAACCAAAATATAAAATGATCTAATCGGGTCTCTGATTGCCCTATCATAGAAGATTAATAGTGCATTTTACTCGCCATTCCACGCGCTTTAAGATGCCGCCCAGCCCAGTATGCTATCTGAAATAGGAACGACGTAAATTGAACAAATGTGATAGAATTTTGCTGAATTCTTAAATTAACCATAATATAAAATGATCTAATCGGGTCTCTGATTGCCCTATCATAGAAGTTTAACAGTGCATTTTACTCGCCATTCCACGCGCTTTAAGTTGTCGCCTAGCCCAGCACGCTATCTGAAATAGGAGCTACGTAAGTTGAACAAATGTCACAGAATTACGCTGAATTCTTATATTAACCGTAATATAAAATGATCTAATCGGGTCTCTGTTTGCCTTATCCTAGAAGTTTAATAGTGCATTTTACTCGCCATTTCATGCGCTTTGAGATGCCGCTTAGCCCAGTACGCTATCTGAAATAGGAGCGATGTAAATTGATCAAATGTGATAGAATTTCGATGATTTCATTTATTAACCAAAATATAAAATGATCTAATCGGGTCTCTGATTGCCCTACCCTAGAAGTTTAATAGTGCATTTTACTCGCCATTTCATGCGCTTTCAGATGCCGCTTAGCCCAATACGCTATCTGAAATGGGAGCGACGTAAATTGCACAAATGTGATAGAATTTCGCTGAATTCTTATATTAACCAAAATATAAAATGATCTAATCCGGTCTCTGTTTGCCCTACCCTAGAAGTTGAATAGTGCATAGTACGAGCCATTTCTTGCGCTTTGAGATGCAGCTTAGCCCAATACGCTATCTGAAATAGGAGCGACGTAAATTGAACAAATGTGATAGAATTTCGCTGAATTCTTATTTTAACCTTAATGTAAAATGATCTAATCGGGTCTTTGTTCGCCCTACCCTAGAAGTTTAATAGTGCATTGCACTCGTCATTTCATCCGCTTTGAGTTGCCGCTTAGCCCAATAAGCTATCTGAAATAGGAGCGACGTAAATTGAACAAATGTGATAGAATTTCCCTGAAACCTTATATTAATCAAAATATAAAATGATCTACTCGGGTCTCTGATTGCCCTATCATAGAAGATTAGTAGTGCATTTTATTCGCCATTTCATGCGCTTTGAGATGCCGCTTAGCCAAATACGCTATCTGAAATTGGAGCGACGTAAATGGAACAAATGTGATAGAATTTCGCTGAATTCTTAAATTAACCATAATATAAAATGATCTAATAGGGTCTCTGTTTGCCCTACCCTAGAAGTTTAATAGTGCATTTTACTCGCCATTCCACGCGCTTTAAGATGCCGCCTAGCCCAGTACGCTATCTGAAATAGGAGCGACGTAAATTCAACAAATGTGATAGAATCTTGCTGAATTCTTAAATTAACCATAATATAAAATGATCTAATCGGGTCTCTGTTTGCCCTACCCTAGGAGTTTAATAGTGCATTTTACTCGCCATTTCATGCGCTTTGAGATGCCGCTTAGCCCAATACGCTATCTGAAATATGAGCGACACGAATTGAACAAATGTGATAGAATTTCCCTGAATTCTTATATTAACCTTAATGTAAAATGATCTAATCGGGTCTCTGTTCGCCCTACCCTAGAAGTTTAATAGTGCATTCCTCTCGTCATTTCATGCGCTTTCAGTTGCCGCTTAGCCCAATACGCTATCTGAAATAGGAGCGACGTAAATTGAACAAATGTGATAGAATTTCCCTGAAATCTTATATTAAACAAAATATAAAACGATCTAATCGCGTCTCTGATTGCCCTATCATACAAGTTTAACAGTGCATTTTACTCGCCATTCCACGCGCTTTAAGATGCCGGCCAGCCCAGTACGCTATCTGAAATAGGAGCGACGTAATTTGAAGAAATGTGATAGAATTACGCTGAATTCTTATATTAACCGTAATATAAAATGATCTAATCGGGTCTCCGTTTGCCCTACCCTAGAAGTTTAATAGTCCATTTTATTCGCCATTTCATGCGCTTTGAGATGCCGGTTAGCCCAATACGCTAACTGAAATAGGAGCGACGTAAATAGAACAAATGTGATAGGATTTCCCTGAAATCTTATATTAAACAAAATATAAAATGATCTAATCGGGTCTCTGACTGCCCTATCATAGAAGTTTAACAGTGCATTTTACTCGCCATTCCACGCGCTTTAAGTTGCCGCCTAGCCCAGTACGCTATCTGAAATAGGAGCGACGTAAATTCAACAAATGTGATAGAATCTTGCTGAATTCTTAAATTAACCATAATATAAAATGATCTAATCGGGTCTCTGTTTGCCCTACCCTAGGAGTTTAATAGTGCATTTTACTCGCCATTTCATGCGCTTTGAGATGCCGCTTAGCCCAATACGCTATCTGAAATATGGGCGACACGAATTGAACAAATGTGATAGAATATCCCTGAAATCTTGTATTAAACAAAATATAAAATGATCTAATCGCGTCTCTCATTGCCCTATCATACAAGTTTAATAGTGCATTTTACTCGCCACTCCACGCGCTTTAGGATGCCGCCTAGCCCAGTACGCTATCCGAAATAGGAGCGACGTAAATTGAACAAATGTGATAGAATTTTGCTGAATTCTTAAATTAACCATAATATAAAATGATCTAATCGGGTCTCTGTTTGCCCTACCCTAGAAGTTTAATAGTGCATTTTACGCGCCATTTCATGCGCCTTGAGATGCCGCTTAACCCAATACGCTATCTGAAATATGAGCGACGTAAATTGAACAAATGTGATAGAATTGCGCTGAATTCTTATATTAACCATAATATAAAATGATCTAATCGGGTATCTGTTTGACTTAAACTAGAAGTTTAATAGTGCATTATTCTCGCCATTTCATGAACCCAACACGCTATCTGCAATAGGAGCGACGAAAATTGAACAAACGTGATAGAATTTTGCTGAATTCTTAAATTAACCATAGTACAAAATGATCTAATCGGGTCTCTGTTTGCCCTACCCTAGAAGTTTAATAGTGCATTTTGCTCGCCATTTCATGCGCCTTGAGATGCCGCTTAGCCCAATACGCTATCTGAAATAGGAGCGACGTAAATTGAACAAATGTGATAGAATTTCGCTGAATTCTTAAATTAACGATAATATAAAATGATCTAATCGGGTCACTGATTGCCCTATCATAGAAGTTTAATAGTGCATTTTACTCGCCATTCCACGAGCATTAAGATGCCAGCCAGCCCAGTACGCTATCTGAAATAGGAGCGACGTAATTTGACGAAATGTGATAGAATTACGCTGAATTCTTATATTAACCGTAATATAAAATGATCTAATCGGGTCTCCGTTTGCCCTACCCTAGAAGTTTAATAGTCCATTCTATTCGCCATTTCATGCGCTTTGAGATGCCGGTTAGCCCAATACGCTAACTGAAATAGGAGGGACGTAAATAGAACAAAGGTGATAGGATTTCCCTGAAATCTTATATTAAACAAAGTATAAAATGATCTAATCGGGTCTCTGACTGCCCTATCATAGAAGTTTAGTAGTGAATTTTACTCGCCATTCCACGCGCTTTAAGCTGCCGCCTAGCCCAGTACGCTATCTGAAATAGGATCGACGTAAGTTGAACAAATGTGATAGAATTTTGCTGAATTCTTAAATTAACCATAATATAAAATGATCTAAACGGGTCTCTGTTTGCCCTACCCTAGAAGTTTAATAGTGCATTTTAGTCGCCATTTCATGCGCTTTGAGATCCGGCTTAGCCCAATACGCTATCTGAAATAGGAGCGACGTAAATTGAACAAATGTGATAGAATTTCCGTGAATTCTTATATTAACCTTAATGTAAAATGATCCAATCGGGTCCCTGTTCGCCCTACCATACAAGTCTAATAGTGCATTTCACTCGCCATTTCATGCGCCTTCAGATGCCGCTTAGCCCAATAAGCTATCTGAAATAGGAGCGACGTAAATTGAACAAGTGTGATAGAATTTCCCTGAAATCTTATATTAAACAAAATATAAAATGATCTAATCGGGTCTCTGTTTGCACTACCCTAGAAGTTTAGTAGTGCATTTCACTCGTAACTTCATGCGCTTTGAGATGGCGCTAAGCACAATAAGTTATCTGTAATAGGAGCGACGTAAATTGAACAAATGTGATAGAATTTCGCTGAATTCTTATATTAACCAAAATATAAAATGATCTAATCGGGTCTCTGATTGCCCTATCATAGAAGTTTAGTAGTGCATATTACACGCCATTCCACGCGCTTTAAGATGCCGCCTAGCTCAGTACGCTATCTGAAATAGGAGCGACGTAAATTGAACAAATGTGATAAAATTTTGCTGACATCTTAAATTAACCATAATATAAAATGATCTCATCGGGTCTCTGTTTGCCCTACCCTAGAAGTTTAATAGTGCATTTTACTCGCCATTTCATGCGCCTTCAGATGCCGCTTAGCCCAATAAGCTATCTGAAATAGGAGCGACGTAAATTGAACAAGTGTGATAGAATTTCCCTGAAATCTTATATTAAACAAAATATAAAATGATCTAATCGGGTCTCTGATTGCAATATCATAGAAGTTTAACAGTGCATTTCACTCGTCATTTCATGCGCTTTGACATGCCGCTTAGCCCAATAAGCTATCTGAAATAGGAGCGACGTAAATTGAACAAATGTGATAGAATTTCCATGAAATCTTATATTAAACAAAATATAAAAAGAGCTAATCGGGTCTCTGATTGCCCTATCATAAAACTTGAGCTGGGCATTTTACTCGCCATTCCACGCGCTTTAAGATAGCGTCTAGCCCAGTACGCTATCTGAAATAGGAGCGACGTAAGTTGAACAAATGTGATAGAATTTCGCTGAATTCTTTTATTAACCATAATGTAAAATGATCTAATCGGGTCTCTGTTCGCCCTAGCCTAGAAGTTTAATAGTGCATTTTATTCGCCATTTCATGCGCTTTGAGATGACGCTTAGCCCAATACGCTATCTGAAATAGGAGCGACGTATATTGATCAAATGTGATAGAATTTCCCTGAAATCTTATATTAAACAAACTGTAAAATGATGTAATCGGGTCTCTGATTACTGTATCATAGAAGTATAGTAGTGCATTTTACTCGCCCTTCCACGCGCTTTAAGATGCCGCCTAGCCCAGTACGCTATCTGAAATAGGAGCGACGTAAGATGAACAAATGTGATAGAATTACGCTGAATTCTTATATTAATCGTAATATAAAATGATCTAATCGGGTCTCTGTTTGCATTATCCGAGAAGTTTAATAGTGCAGTTTACTCGCCATTTCATGCGCTTTGAAATGCCGCTTAGCCCAATACGCTATCTGAAATAGCAGCGACGTAAATTGAACAAATGTGATAGAATTTCCGTGAATTCTTATATTAACCTTAATGTAAAATGATCTAATCGGGTCTCTGTTCGCCCTACCATAGAAGTCTAATAGTGCATTTCACTCCCCATTTCATGCACTTTGAGATGCCGCTTAGCCCAATACGCTATCTGAAATAGGAGCGACGTAATTTGAACAAATGTGATAGAATTTCTCTGAATTCTTTTATTAACCATAATGTAAAATGATCTGATCGGGTCTCTGTTCGCCCTAGCCTAGAAGTTGAGCAGTGCATTTTACTCGCCATTCCACGCGCTTTAAGATGCCGCCTAGCCCAGTACGCTATCTGAAATAGGAGCGACGTAAGTTGAACAAATGTGATAGAATTTCGCTGAATTCTTTTATTAACCATAATGTAAAATGATCTAATCGGGTCTTTGTTTGCCCTACCCTAGAAGTTTAATAGTGCATTTCACTCGTCACTTCATGCGCTTTGAGATGCCGCTAAGCCCAATAAGCTATCTGAAATAGGAGCGACGTAAATTGAACAAATGTGATAGAATTTCGCTGAATTCTTACATTAACCATAATGTAAAATGATATAATCGGGTCTCTGTTTGCCCTACCCTAGAAGTTTAATAGTGCATTTCACTCGTCACTTCATGCGCTTTGAGATGCCGCTAAGCACAATAAGTTATCTGTAATAGGAGCGACGTAAATTGAACAAATGTGATAGAATTTCGCTGAATTCTTATATTAACCAAAATATAAAATGATCTAATCGGGTCTCTGATTGCCCTATCATAGAAGTTTAGTAGTGCATATTACACGCCATTCCACGCGCTTTAAGATGCCGCCTAGCCCAGTACGCTATCTGAAATAGGAGCGACGTAAATTGATCAAATGTGATAGAATTTCCCTGAAATCTTATATTAACCTTAATGTAAAATGATCTAATCGGGTCTCTGTTCGCCCTACCATAGAAGTCTAATAGTGCATTTCACTCCCCATTTCATGCACTTTGAGATGCCGCTTAGCCCAATACGCTATCTGAAATAGGAGCGACGTAATTTGAACAAATGTGATAGAATTTCTCTGAATTCTTTTATTAACCATAATGTAAAATGATCTGATCGGGTCTCTGTTCGCCCTAGCCTAGAAGTTGAGCAGTGCATTTTACTCGCCATTCCACGCGCTTTAAGATGGCGCCTAGCCCAGTACGCTATCTGAAATAGGAGCGACGTAAGTTGAACAAATGTGATAGAATTTCGCTGAATTCTTTTATTAACCATAATGTAAAATGATCTAATCGGGTCTTTGTTTGCCCTACCCTAGAAGTTTAATAGTGCATTTCACTCGTCACTTCATGCGCTTTGAGATGCCGCTAAGCCCAATAAGCTATCTGAAATAGGAGCGACGTAAATTGAACAAATGTGATAGAATTTCGCTGAATTCTTACATTAACCATAATGTAAAATGATATAATCGGGTCTCTGTTTGCCCTACCCTAGAAGTTTAATAGTGCATTTCACTCGTCACTTCATGCGCTTTGAGATGCCGCTAAGCACAATAAGTTATCTGTAATAGGAGCGACGTAAATTGAACAAATGTGATAGAATTTCGCTGAATTCTTATATTAACCAAAATATAAAATGATCTAATCGGGTCTCTGATTGCCCTATCATAGAAGTTTAGTAGTGCATATTACACGCCATTCCACGCGCTTTAAGATGCCGCCTAGCCCAGTACGCTATCTGAAATAGGAGCGACGTAAATTGATCAAATGTGATAGAATTTCCCTGAAATCTTATATTAAACAAAATATAAAATGATCTAATCGGGTCGCTGATTGCAATATCATAGAAGTTTAACAGTGCATTTCACTCGTCATTTCATGCGCTTTGACATGCCGCTTAGCCCAATAAGCTATCTGAAATAGGAGCGACGTAAATTGAACAAATGTGATAGAATTTCCATGAAATCTTATATTAAACAAAATATAAAAAGAGCTAATCGGGTCTCTGATTGCCCTATCATAAAAGTTGAGCTGTGCATTTTACTCGCCATTCCACGCGCTTTAAGATAGCGTCTAGCCCAGTACGCTATCTGAAATAGGAGCGACGTAAGTTGAACAAATGTGATAGAATTTCGCTGAATTCTTATATTAACCGTAATATAAAATGATCTAATCGGGTCTCTGATTGCCCTATCATAGAAGTTTAATAGTGCATTTTACTCGCCATTCCATATGCTTTAAGGTGCCGCGTAGCCCAATACGCTATCTGGAATAGGAGCGACGTAAATTGAACAAATGTTATAGAATTTCCCTGAATTCTTATATTAACCTTAATGTAAAATGATCTAATCGGGTCTCTGTACGCCCTACCATAGAAATCTAATAGTGCATTTTACTCGCCATTCCACGCGCTTTAAGATGCCGCCTAGCCCAGTACGCTATCTGAAATAGGAGCGACGTAAGTTGAACAAATGTGATAGAATTACGCTGAATTCTTATATTAACCGTAATATAAAATGATCTAATCGGGTCTCTGTTCGCCTTATCCTAGAAGTTTAATAGTGTATGTTACTCGCCATTTCATGCGCATTGAGATGCCGCTTAGCCCAATACGCTATCTGAAATAGGAGCGACGAAAGTTGAACAAATGTCATAGAATTTCGCTGAATTATTTTATTAACCAGAATGTAAAATGATCTAATCTGGTCTCTGTTCGCCCTAGCCTGGAAGTTTAATAGTGGATTTTACTCGGCATTCCACGCGCTTTAAGATGCCGCCTAGCCCAGTACGCTATCTGAAATAGGAGCGACCTAAATTGAACGAATGTGATAGAATTTTGCTGAATTCTTAAATTAACCATAATATAAAATGATCTAATCGAGTCTCTGCTTGCCCTACCCTAGAAGTTTAATAGTGCATTTTACTCGTCATTTCATGCGCTTTGAGATGCCGCTTTGCCCAATACGCTATCTGAAATAGGAGCGACGTAAATTGAACGAATGTGATAGAATTTCGCTCAATTCTTAAATTAACCATAATATAAAATGATCTAATCGGGTCTCTGTTTGCCCTACCCTAGAACTTTAATAGTGCAGTTTACTCGTCATTTCATGCGCTTTGAGATGCCGCTTAGCCTAATACGCTATCTGAAATAGGAGCGATATAAGTTGAACAAATGTGATAGAATTTCGCTGAACTCTTTTATTAACCATAATGTAAAATGATCTAATCGGATCTCTGTTCGCCCTAGCCTAGAACTTTAATAGTGCATTTTATTCGCCATTTCATACGCTTTGAGATGCCGCTTTGCCCAATACGCTATCTGAAATAGGAGCGACGTAAATTGAACAAATGTGATAGAATTTCACTTAATTCTTATATTAACCAAAATATAAAATGATCTAATCGGGTCTCTGATTGCCCTAGCATAGAAGTTAATTGTGCATTTTACTCGCCATTCCGCGCGCTTTGAGATGCCGCTTAGCCCAATACGCTATCTGGAATAGGAGCGACGTAAATTGATCAAATGTGACAGAATTTCCCTGAATACTTATATTAACCTTAATGTAAAATGATCTAATCGGCTCTCTGTTCGCCCTACCATAGAAGTCTAATAGTGCATTTCAATCGCCATTTCATGCGCTTTGAGATGCCGCTTAGCCCAATACGCTATCTGAAATAGGAGCGACGTAAATTGAACAAATGTGATAGAATTTTGCTGAGTTCTTAAATTAACCATAATATTAGATGATGTAATCGGGTCTCTGCTTGCCCTACCCTAGAAGTTTAATAGTGCATTTTACTCGCCATTTCATGCGCTTTGAGATGCCGCTTAGCCCAATACGCTATCTGAAATAGGAGCGACGTAAATTGAACAAATCTGATAGAATTTTGCTGAACTCTTAAATTAACCATAATATAAAATGATCTAATCGGGTATCTGTTTGCCCTACCCTAGAAGCTTAATATTGCATTTTACTCGCCATTTCATGCGCTTTGAGCTGCCGCTTGTTAAATACGCTATCTGAAATAGGAGCGACTTAAGTTGAAAAAATGTGATAGAATTTCGCTGAATTCTTTTATGAACCATAATGTAAAATGATCTAATCGGATCTCTGTTCGCCCTAACCTAGAAGTTTAATAGTGCATTTTATTCTCCATTTCATGCGCCTTGAGATGCCGCTTAGCCCAATACGCTATCTGAAATAGGAGCGACGTAAATGGACAAATGTGATAGAATTTCCCTGAATTCTTATATTATCCTTAATGTAAAATGATCTAATCGGGTCTCTGTTCGACCTACCCTAGAAGTTTATAGTGCATTTCACTCGTCATTTCATGCGCTTTGAGATGCCGCTTAGCCCTATAAGCTATCTGAAATAGGAGCGACGTAAATTGAATAAATGTGATAGAATTTCGCTGAATTCTTATATTAACCAAATTATAAAATGATCTAATCGGGTCTCTGATTGCCCTATTATAGAAGTTCAATAGTGCGTTTTACTCGCCATTCCACGCGCTTTAAGATGCCGCCTAGCCCAGTACGCTATCTGAAATAGGAGCGACGTAAATTGAACAAATGTGATAGAATTTTGCTGAATTCCTAAATTGACGGTAATATAAAATGATCTAATCGGGTCTCTGTTAGACCTACCCTAGAAGTTTAATAGTGCATTTCACTCGTCATTTCATGCGCTTTGACATGCCGCTTAGCCCAATAAGCTATCTGAAATAGGAGCGACGTAAATTGAACAAATGTGATAGAATTTCCATGAAATCTTATATTAAACAAAATATAAAAAGAGCTAATCGGGTCTCTGATTGCCCTATCATAAAAGTTGAGCTGTGCATTTTACTCGCCATTCCACGCGCTTTAAGATAGCGTCTAGCCCAGTACGCTATCTGAAATAGGAGCGACGTAAGTTGAACAAATGTGATAGAATTTCGCTGAATTCTTATATTAACCGTAATATAAAATGATCTAATCGGGTCTCTGATTGCCCTATCATAGAAGTTTAATAGTGCATTTTACTCGCCATTCCATATGCTTTAAGGTGCCGCGTAGCCCAATACGCTATCTGGAATAGGAGCGACGTAAATTGAACAAATGTTATAGAATTTCCCTGAATTCTTATATTAACCTTAATGTAAAATGATCTAATCGGGTCTCTGTACGCCCTACCATAGAAATCTAATAGTGCATTTTACTCGCCATTCCACGCGCTTTAAGATGCCGCCTAGCCCAGTACGCTATCTGAAATAGGAGCGACGTAAGTTGAACAAATGTGATAGAATTACGCTGAATTCTTATATTAACCGTAATATAAAATGATCTAATCGGGTCTCTGTTCGCCTTATCCTAGAAGTTTAATAGTGTATGTTACTCGCCATTTCATGCGCATTGAGATGCCGCTTAGCCCAATACGCTATCTGAAATAGGAGCGACGAAAGTTGAACAAATGTCATAGAATTTCGCTGAATTATTTTATTAACCAGAATGTAAAATGATCTAATCTGGTCTCTGTTCGCCCTAGCCTGGAAGTTTAATAGTGGATTTTACTCGGCATTCCACGCGCTTTAAGATGCCGCCTAGCCCAGTACGCTATCTGAAATAGGAGCGACCTAAATTGAACGAATGTGATAGAATTTTGCTGAATTCTTAAATTAACCATAATATAAAATGATCTAATCGAGTCTCTGCTTGCCCTACCCTAGAAGTTTAATAGTGCATTTTACTCGTCATTTTATGCGCTTTGAGATGCCGCTTTGCCCAATACGCTATCTGAAATAGGAGCGACGTAAATTGAACGAATGTGATAGAATTTCGCTCAATTCTTAAATTAACCATAATATAAAATGATCTAATCGGGTCTCTGTTTGCCCTACCCTAGAACTTTAATAGTGCAGTTTACTCGTCATTTCATGCGCTTTGAGATGCCGCTTAGCCTAATACGCTATCTGAAATAGGAGCGATATAAGTTGAACAAATGTGATAGAATTTCGCTGAACTCTTTTATTAACCATAATGTAAAATGATCTAATCGGATCTCTGTTCGCCCTAGCCTAGAACTTTAATAGTGCATTTTATTCGCCATTTCATACGCTTTGAGATGCCGCTTTGCCCAATACGCTATCTGAAATAGGAGCGACGTAAATTGAACAAATGTGATAGAATTTCACTTAATTCTTATATTAACCAAAATATAAAATGATCTAATCGGGTCTCTGATTGCCCTAGCATAGAAGTTTAACTGTGCATTTTACTCGCCATTCCGCGCGCTTTGAGATGCCGCTTAGCCCAATACGCTATCTGGAATAGGAGCGACGTAAATTGATCAAATGTGACAGAATTTCCCTGAATACTTATATTAACCTTAATGTAAAATGGTCTAATCGGCTCTCTGTTCGCCCTACCATAGAAGTCTAATAGTGCATTTCAATCGCCATTTCATGCGCTTTGAGATGCCGCTTAGCCCAATACGCTATCTGAAATAGGAGCGACGTAAATTGAACAAATGTGATAGAATTTTGCTGAGTTCTTAAATTAACCATAATATTAGATGATGTAATCGGGTCTCTGCTTGCCCTACCCTAGAAGTTTAATAGTGCATTTTACTCGCCATTTCATGCGCTTTGAGATGCCGCTTAGCCCAATACGCTATCTGAAATAGGAGCGACGTAAATTGAACAAATCTGATAGAATTTTGCTGAACTCTTAAATTAACCATAATATAAAATGATCTAATCGGGTATCTGTTTGCCCTACCCTAGAAGCTTAATATTGCATTTTACTCGCCATTTCATGCGCTTTGAGCTGCCGCTTAGCCCAATACGCTATCTGAAATAGGAGCGACTTAAGTTGAAAAAATGTGATAGAATTTCGCTGAATTCTTTTATGAACCATAATGTAAAATGATCTAATCGGATCTCTGTTCGCCCTAACCTAGAAGTTTAATAGTGCATTTTATTCTCCATTTCATGCGCCTTGAGATGCCGCTTAGCCCAATACGCTATCTGAAATAGGAGCGACGTAAATGGACAAATGTGATAGAATTTCCCTGAATTCTTATATTATCCTTAATGTAAAATGATCTAATCGGGTCTCTGTTCGACCTACCCTAGAAGTTTAATAGTGCATTTCACTCGTCATTTCATGCGCTTTGAGATGCCGCTTAGCCCTATAAGCTATCTGAAATAGGAGCGACGTAAATTGAATAAATGTGATAGAATTTCGCTGAATTCTTATATTAACCAAATTATAAAATGATCTAATCGGGTCTCTGATTGCCCTATTATAGAAGTTCAATAGTGCGTTTTACTCGCCATTCCACGCGCTTTAAGATGCCGCCTCGCCCAGTACGCTATCTGAAATAGGAGCGACGTAAATTGAACAAATGTGATAGAATTTTGCTGAATTCCTAAATTGACGGTAATATAAAATGATCTAATCGGGTCTCTGTTAGACCTACCCTAGAAGTTTAATAGTGCATTTCACTCGTCATTTCATGCGCTTTGAGGTGCCGCTTAGCCCACTACGCTATCTGAAATAGGAGAGACGTAAATTTAACAAATGTGGTAGAATTTCGCTGAATTCATTTATTAACCGTAATGTAAAATGATCTAATCGGGTCTCTGTTCGCCCTAGCCTAGAAGTTTAATAGTGGATGTTACTCGCCATTCCACGCGCTTTAAGATGCCGCCTAGCCCAGTACGCTATCTCAAGCAGGTGCGGCGTAAGTTGAACAAATGTGATAGAATTACGCTGAATTCTTATATTATCCGTAATATAAAATGATCTAATCGGTTCTCTGTTTGCCTTATCCTAGAAGTTTAATAGTACATCTTACTCGCCATTTCATGCGCTTTGAGATACCGCCTAGCCCAACACGCTATCTGAAATAGGAGAGACGTAAATTTAACAAATGTGTTAGAATTTCCCTGAATTCTTATATTAACCTTAATGTAAAATGATCTAATCGGGTCTCTGTTCGCCCTACCCTAGAAGTTTAATAGTCCATTTCACTCCTCATTTCATGCGCTTTGATATGCCGCTTAGCTCAATAAGCTATCTGAAATTGGAGCGACGTAAATTGAATAAATGTGATGGAATTTCGCTGAATTCTTATATTAACCAAAATATAAAATGATCTAATCGGGTCTCTTATTGCCCTATCATAGAAGCTTAATAGTGCATTTTACTCGCCATTCCACGCGCTTTAAGGTGCCGCCTAGCCCAGTACGCTATCTGAAATAGGAACGACGTAAATTGAACAAAAGTGATAGAATTTTGCTGAATGATTAAATTAACCATAATATAAAATGATCTAATCGGGTCTGTGTTTGCCCTACCCTAGAAGTTTAATAGTGCATTTTACTCGCCATTTCATGCGCTTTGAGATGCCGCTTATCCGAATACGCTATCTGAAATAGGAGCGACCTAAATTGAACAAATGTGATAGAATTTCGCTGAATTCTTTTATTAACCATAATGTAATATGATCTAATCGGGTCTCTGTTTGCCTTACCCTAGAAGTTTAATAGTGCATTTTACTCGCCATTTCATGCGCTTTGAGGTGCCGCTTAGCCCAATACGCTATCTGAAATAGGAGCGACGTAAATTGAACAAATGTGATAGAATTTCGTTGAATTCTTAAATTAACCAAAATATATAATGATCTAATCGGGTCTCTGTTCGCCCTAGCCTAGAAGTTTAATAGTGCATTTTACTCGCCCTTCCACGCGCTTTAAGATGCCGCCTAGCCCAGTACGCTATCTCAAGCAGGTGCGGCGTAAGTTGAACAAATGTGATAGAATTACGCTGAATTCTTATATTATCCGTAATATAAAATGATCTAATCGGTTCTCTGTTTGCCTTATCCTAGAAGTTTAATAGTACATCTTACTCGCCATTTCATGCGCTTTGAGATGCCGCTTAGCTCAATACGCTATCTGAAATAGGAGCGACGTAAGTTGAACAAATGTGATAGAATTTCGCTGAATTCTTATATTAACCAAAATATAAAATGATTTAATCGGGTCTCTGATTGCCCTATCATAGAAGTTTAATAGCGGATGTTACTCGCCATTCCACGCGCATTAAGATGCCGCCTAGCCCAGTACGCTATCTGAAATAGGAGCGACCTAAATTGAACAAATGTGATAGAATTTTGCTGAAATCTTAAATTAACCATAATATAAAATGATCTAATCGGGTCACTGCTTGTCCTACCCTAGAAGTTTAACAGTGCATTTTACTCGTCATTTCATGCGCTTTGAGATGCCACTTTGCCCAATACGCTATCTGAAATAGGAGCGACGTAAATTGAACGAATGTGATAGTATTTCGCTGAATTCTTAAATTAACCATAATATAAAATGATCTAGTCGGGTCTCTGTTTGCCCTACCCTAGAACTTTAATAGTGCATTTTACTCCTCATTTCATGCGCTTTGAGATACCGCTTAGCCCAATACGCTATCTGAAATAGGAGCGATATAAATTGAACAAATGTGATAGAATTTTGCTGAATTCTTATATTAACCAAAATATAAAATGATCTAATCGGGTCTCTGATTGCCCTATCATAGAAGTTTAATAGTGCATTTTACTCGCCATTCCACGCGCTTTAAGATGCCGCCTAGCCCAGTACGCTATCTGAAAGAGGAGCGACGTAAGTTGAACAAATGTGATAGAATTTTGCTGAATTCTTAAATTAACCATTATATAAAATGATCTAATCGGGTCTCTGTTTGCCCTACCCTAGAAGTTTAATAGTGCATTTTACTCGCAATTTCATGCACTTTGAGATGCTGCTTAGCCCAATACGCTAACTGAAATAGGAGCGACGTAAATTGAACAAATGTGATAGAATTTCACTGAATTCTTATATTAACCAAAATATAAAATGATCTAATCGGGTCTCTGATAGCCCTATCATAGAAGTTTAATAGTGCATTTTACTCGCCATTCCACGCGCTTTAAGATGCCGCCTAGCCCAGTACGCTATCTGGAAGAGGAGCGACGTAAGTTGAACAAATGTGATAGAATTACGCTGAATTCTTATATTAACCGTAATATAAAATGACCTAATCGGGTCTCTGTTTGCCTTATCCTAGAAGTTTAATAGTTCATTTTACTCGCCATTCCACGCGCTTTATGACGCAGCCTAGCCCAGTACGCTATCTGAAATAGGAGCGACGTAAATTGAACAAATGTGTTAGAATTTCACTGAATTCTTATATTAACCACAATATAAAATGATCTAATCGGGTCTCTGATAGCGCTATCATAGAAGTTTAATAGTGCATTTTACTCGCCATTCCACGCGCTTTAACATGCCGCCTAGCCCAGTACGCTATCTGAAAGAGGAGCGACGTAAGTTGAACAAATGTGATAGAATTACGCTGAATTCTTATATTAACCGTAATATAAAATGATCTAATCGGGTCTCTGTTTGCCTTATTCTAGAAGTTTAATAGTGCATTATACTCGCCATTTCATGCGCTTTGAGATGCCGCTTAGCCCAATACGCTATCTGAAATAGTAGCGACGTAAATTGAACAAATGTGATAGAATTTCGCTGAATTCTTAAATTAACCATAATATAAAATGATCTAAACGGGTCTCTGTTTGCCCTACCCTAGAAGTTTAATAGTGCATTTTACTCGCCATTTCATGCGCTTTCAGAGGCCGCTTAGCCCAATACGCTATCTTTAATAGGAGCGACGTAAATTGAACAAATGTGATAGAATTTCGCTGAATTCTTATATTAACCAAAATATAAAATGACCTAAACGGGTCTCTGATTGCCCTATCATAGTAGTTTAGTAGTGCATTTTACTCGCCATTCCACGCGCTTTAAGATGCCGCCTAGCACAGTGCGCTATCTGAAATAGGAGCGACGTAAGTTGAACAAATGTGATAGAATTACGCTGAATTCTTATATTAACCGTAATATAAAATGATCTAATCGGGTATCTGTTTGCCTTACCCTAGAAGTTTAATAGTGCATTTTAATCGCCATTTCATGGGCTTTGAGATGCCGCTTAGCCCAATACGCTATCTGAAATAGGAGCGACGTAAATTGAACAAGTGTGATGGAATTTCGGTGAATTCTTAAATTAACCATAATATAAAATGATCTAATCGGGTCTCTGTTTGCCCTACCCTAGAAGTGTAATAGTGCATTTTACTCGCCATTCCACGCGCTTTAAGATGCCGCTTAGCCCAATACGCTATTTGAAATAGGAGCGACGTAAATGGAACAAATGTGATAGAATTTCGCTGAATTCTTAAATTAACCATAATATAAAATGATCTTATCGGGTCTCTGTTTGCCCTACCCTAGAAGTTTAATAGTGCATTTTACTCCACATTTCTTGCGCTTTGAGATGCCGCTTAGCCCAATACGCTATCTGAAATATCAGCGACGTAAATTGAACAAATGTGAGAGAATTTCGCTGAATTCTTATATTAACCAAAATATAAAATGATGTAATCGGGTCTCTGATTGCCCGATCATAGAAGTTTAGTAGTGCATTTTACTCGCCCTTCCACGCGCTTTGAGATTCCGCCTAGCCCAGTACGCTATCTGAAATAGGAGCGACGTAAGTTGAACAAATGTGATAGAATTACGCTGAATTCTTATATTAACCGTAATATAAAATGATCTAATCGGGTCTCTGTTTGCCCTACCCTAGAAGTTTAATAGTGCATTTTACTCGTCATTTCATGCGCTTTGAGATGTCGCATAGCCCAATACGCCATCTGAAATAGGAACGACGTAAATTGAACAAATGTGATAGAATTTTTCTGAATTCTTAAATTAACCATAATATAAAGTGATCTAATCGGGTCTCTGTTTGCCCTACCCTTGAAGTTTAATAGTGCATTTTACTCGCCATGTCTTGCGCTTTGAGATGCAGCTTACCCCAATACGCTATCTGAAATAGGAGCGACGTAAATTGAACAAATGTGATAGCGTTTCGCTGAATTCTTATATTAACCAAAACATAAAATGATCTAATCGGGTCTCTGATAGCCCTATCATAGAAGTTTAATAGTGCATTTTACTCGCCATTCCACGCGCTTTAAGATGCCGCCTAACCCAGTACGCTATCTGAAATAGGAACGACGTAAATTGAACAAATGTGATACAATTTTGTTGACTTCTTAAATTAATCATAATATAAAATGATCTAATCGGGTCTCTGTTTGCCCTACCCTAGAAGTTTAATAGTGCATTTTACTCGCCATTTCATGCGCTTTCAGATGCCGCTTAGCCCAATACGCTATCTTTAATAGGGGCGACGTAAATTGAACAAATGTGATAGAATTTCGCTGAATTCTTATATTAACCAAAATATAAAATGACCTAAACGGGTCTCTGATTGCCCTATCATAGTAGTTTAGTAGTGCATTTTACTCGCCATTCCACGCGCATTAAGATGCCGCCTAGCCCAGTGCGCTATCTGAAATAGGAGCGACGTAAGTTGAACAAATGCGATAGAATTACGCTGAATTCTTATATTAACCGTAATATAAAATGATCTAATCGGGTCTCTGATTGCCGTATCATAGAAGCTTGATAGTGCATTTTACTCGACATTCCACGCGCTTTAAGTTGCCGCATAGCCCAGTACGCTATCTGAAATAGGAGCTACGTAAGTTGAACAAATGTGACAGAATTACGCTGAATTCTTATATTAACCGCAATATAAAATGACCTAATCGGGTCTCTGTTTGCCTTATCCTAGAAGTTTAATAGTGCATTTTCCTCGCCATTTCATGCGCTTTGAGATGCCGCTTAGCCCAGTACGCTATCTGAAATATGAGCGACGTAAATTGAACAAATGTGATAGAATTTCGCTGAATTCTTATATTAACCAAAATATAAAATGATCTAATCGGGTCTCTGATAGCCCTATCATAGAAGTTTAATAGTGCATTTTACTCGCCATTCCACGCGCTTTAAGATGCCGCCTAGCCCAGTACGCTATCTGAAAGAGGAGCGACGTAAGTTGAACAAATGTGATAGAATTACGCTGAATTCTTATATTAACCGTAATATAAAATGATCTAATCGGGTCTCTGTTCGCCTTATTCTAGAAGTTTAATAGTGTATGTTACTCGCCATTTCATGCGCATTGAGATGCCTCTTAGCCCAATACGCTATCTGAAATAGGAGCGACGTAAATTGAACAAATGTGATAGAATTTCGCTGAATTCTTATATTAACCGTAATATAAAATGATTTAACCGGGTCTTCGTTCGCCCTACCCTAGAAGTTTAATAGTGCATTTTACTAGCCACTTCATGCGCTATCAGATGCCGCTTAGCCCAATACGCTATCTTTAATTGAGCTACGTAAATTGAACAAATGTGATAGAATTTCGCTGAATTCTTAAATTAACCATAATATAAAATGATCTAAACGGGTCTCTATTTGCCCTACCCTAGAAGTTTAATAGTGCATTTTACTCGCCATTTCTTGCGCTTTGAGATGCCGCTTAGCCCAATACGCTATCTGAAATAGGAGCGACGTAAATTGAACAAATGTAATAGAATTTCGCTGAATTCTTATATTAACCGAAATATAAAATTTTCTAATCGGGACTCTGATTGCCGTATCATAGAAGTTTAGTAGTGCATTTTACTCGCCATTCCACGCGCTTTAAGATGCCGCGTAGCCCAGTACGCTATCTGAAATAGGAGCGACGTAAATTGAACAAATGTGATAGAATTTCGCTGAATTCTTATATTAACCAAAATATAAAATGATCTAATCGGGTCTCTGATTGCCCTATCATAGAAGTTTAATAGTGCATTTTACTCGTCATTCCGCGCGCTTTAAGATACCGCCTAGCCCAGTATGCTATCTGAAATAGGAACTACGTAAATTGAACAAATGTGATAGAATTTTGCTGAATTCTTAAATTAAGCATAATATAAAATGATCTAATCGGGTCTCTGATTGCCCTACACTAGAAGTATAATAGTGCATTTTACTCGCCATGTCTTGCGCTTTGAGATGCAGCTTACCCCAATACGCTATCTGAAATAGGAGCGACGTAAATTGAACAAATGTGATAGCGTTTCGCTGAATTCTTATATTAACCAAAACATAAAATGATCTAATCGGGTCTCTGATAGCCCTATCATAGAAGTTTAATAGTGCATTTTACTCGCCATTCCACGCGCTTTAAGATGCCGCCTAGCCCAGTATGCTATCTGAAATTGGAACTACGTAAATTGAACAAATGTGATAGAATTTTGCTGAATTCTTAAATTAAGCATAATATAAAATGATCTAATCGGGTCTCTGATTGCCCTACACTAGAAGTATAATAGTGCATTTTACTCGCCATGTCTTGCGCTTTGAGATGCAGCTTACCCCAATACGCTATCTGAAATAGGAGCGACGTAAATTGAACAAATGTGATAGCGTTTCGCTGAATTCTTATATTAACCAAAACATAAAATGATCTAATCGGGTCTCTGATAGCCCTATCATAGAAGTTTAATAGTGCATTTTACTCGCCATTCCACGCGCTTTAAGATGCCGCCTAGCCCAGTACGCTATCTGAAATAGGAACGACGTAAATTGAACAAATGTGATAGAATTTTGTTGACTTCTTAAATTAATCATAATATAAAATGATCTAATCGGGTCTCTGTTTGCCCTACCCTAGAAGTTTAATAGTGCATTTTACTCGCCATTTCATGCGCTTTCAGATGCCGCTTAGCCCAATACGCTATCTTTAATAGGAGCGACGTAAATTGAACAAATGTGATAGAATTTCGCTGAATTCTTATATTAGCAAAATATAAAATGACCTAAACGGGTCTCTGATTGCCCTATCATAGTAGTTTAGTAGTGCATTTTACTCGCCATTCCACGCGCTTTAAGATGCCGCCTAGCCCAGTGCGCTATCTGAAATAGGAGCGAGGTAAGTTGAACAAATGTGATAGAATTACGCTGAATTCTTATATTAACCGTAATATAAAATGATCTAATCGGGTCTCTGATTGCCCTACCATAGAAGTTTAATAGTGCATTTTAATCGCCTTTCCACGCGCTTTAAGATGCCGCCTAGCCCAGTACGCTATCTGAAATAGGAACGACGTAAATGGAACAAATGTGATAGAATTTTGCTGGCTTCTTAAATTAATCATAATATAAGATGATGTAATCGGGTCTCTGTTTGCCCTGCCCTAGAAGTTTAATAGTGCATTTCACTCGCCATTTCATGCGCTTTCAGATGCCGCTTAGCCCAATACGCTATCCTTAATAGGAGCGACGTAAATTGAACAAATGTGACAGAATTTCGCTCAATACTTATATTAACCAAAATATAAAATGATCTAATCGGGTCTCTGTTTGCCCTACCCTAGAAGTTTAATAGTGCATTTTACTCGCCATTTCATGCGCATTGAGATGCCGCTTAGCCCAATAGGCTATCTGAAATAGGAGCGACGTAAATTGAACAAATGTGATAGAATTTCGCTGAATTCTTAAATTAACCATAATATAAAATGATCTTATCGGGTCTCTGTTTGCCCTACCCTAGAAGTTTAATAGTGCATTTCACTCGACATTTCTTGCGCTTTGAGATGCCGCTTAGCCCAATACGCTATCTGAAATATCAGCGACGTAAATTGAACAAATGTGAGAGAATTTCGCTGAATTCTTATATTAACCAAAATATAAAATGATCTAATCGGGTCTCTGATTGCCCGTTCATAGAAGTTCAGTAGTGCATTTTACTCGCCCTTCCACGTGCTTTGAGATGCCGCCTAGCCCAGTACGCTATCTGAAATAGGAGCGACGTAATTTGAACAAATGTGATAGAATTACGCTGAATTCTTATATTAATCGTAATATAAAATGATCTAATCGGGTCTCTGTTTGCCCTACCCTAGAAGTTTAATAGTGCATTTTACTCGTCATTTCATGCGCTTTGAGATGCCGCATAGCCCAATACGCTATCTGAAATAGGAACGACGTAAATTGAACAAATGTGATAGAATTTTTCTGAATTCTTAAATTAACCATAATATAAAATGATCTAATCGGGTCTCTGTTTGCCCTACCCTTGAAGTTTAATAGTGCATTTTACTCGCCCTTTCATGCGCTTTGAGATGCCACTACTCCCAATACGCTATCTGAAATAGGAGCGACGTAAATTGAACAAATCTGATAGAATTTCGCTGAATTCTTATATTAACCAAAATACAAAATGATGTAATCGGGTCTCTGATTGCCCTATCATAGAAGTTTAATAGTGCATTTTACTCGCCATTTCACGCGCTTTGAGATTCCGCTTAGCCCAATACGCTATCTGAAATAGGAGCGACGTAAATTGAACAAATGTGATAGAATTTCGCTGAATTCTTATATTAAACAAAATATAAAATGATCTAATCGGGTCTCTGATTGCCCTATCATAGAAGTTTAATAGTGCGTTTTACTCGCCATTCCGCGCGCTTTAAGATACCGCCTAGCCCAGTATGCTATCTGAAATAGGAACTACGTAAATTGAACAAATGTGATAGAATTTTGCTGAATTCTTAAATTAAGCATAATATAAAATGATCTAATCGGGTCTCTGATTGCCCTACACTAGAAGTATAATAGTGCATTTTACTCGCCATTTCATGCGCTTTGAGATGCCGCTTAGCCCAATACGCTATCTGAAATAGGAGCGACGTAAATTAAACAAATGTAATAGAATTTCGCTGAATTCTTATATTAACCAAAATACAAAATGATCTAATCGGGTCTCTGATTGCCCTACCCTAGAAGTTTAATAGTGCATTTTACTCGCCATGTCTTGCGCTTTGAGATGCAGCTTACCCCAATACGCTATCTGACATAGGAGCGACGTAAATTGAACAAATGTGATAGAGTTTCGCTGAATTCTTATATTAACCAAAACATAAAATGATCTAATCGGGTCTCTGATAGCCCTATCATAGAAGTTTAATAGTGCATTTTACTCGCCATTCCACGCGCTTTAAGATGCCGCCTAGCCCAGTACGCTATCTGAAAGAGGAGTGACGTAAGTTGAACAAATGTGATAGAATTACGCTGAATTCTTATATTAACCGTAATATAAAATGATCTAATCGGGTATCTGTTTGCCCCACCCTAGAAGTTTAATAGTGCATTTTACTCGTCATTTCATGCGCTTTCAGATGCCGCTTAGCCCAATACGCTATCTTTAATAGGAGCGACGTAAATTCAACAAATGTGACAGAATTTCGCTCAATTCTTATATTAACCAAAATATAAAATGATCTAATCGGGTCTCTGTTTGCCCTACCCTAGAAGTTTAATAGTGCATTTTACTCGTCATTTCATGCGCTTTGAGATGTCGCATAGCCCAATACGCTATCTGAAATAGGAGCGACGTAAATTGAACAAATGTGATAGAATTTCGCTGAATTCTTATATTAACCAAAATATAAAATGATCTAATCGGGTCTCTGATTGCCCTATCATAGAAGTTTGATAGTGCATTTTACTCGCCATTTCATGCGCTTTCAGATGCCGCTTAGCCCAATACGCTATCTTTAATAGGAGCGACGTAAATTCAACAAATGTGACAGAATTTCGCTCAATTCTTATATTAACCAAAATATAAAATGATCTAATCGGGTCTCTGTTTGCCCTACCCTAGAAGTTTAATAGTGCATTTTACTCGTCATTTCATGCGCTTTGAGATGTCGCATAGCCCAATACGCTATCTGAAATAGGAACGACGTAAATTGAACAAATGTGATAGAATTTCGCTGAATTCTTATATTAACCAAAATATAAAATGATCTAATCGGGTCTCTGATTGCCCTATCATAGAAGTTTGATAGTGCATTTTACTCGCCATTTCATGCGCTTTGAGATGCCGCTGAGCCCAGTACGCTATCTGAAATAGGAGCGACGTAAATTGAACAAATGTGATAGCATTTCGCTGAATTCTTATATTAACCAAAATATAAAATGATCTAATCGGGTCTCTGATAGCCCTATCATAGAAGTTTAATAGTGCATTTTACTCGCCATTCCACGCGCTTTAAGATGCCGCCTAGCCCAGTACGCTATCTGGAAGAGGAGCGACGTAAGTTGAACAAATGTGATAGAATTACGCTGAATTCTTATATTAACCGTAATATAAAATGACCTAATCGGGTCTCTGTTTGCCTTATCCTAGAAGTTTAATAGTTCATTTTACTCGCCATTCCACGCGCTTTATGACGCAGCCTAGCCCAGTACGCTATCTGAAATAGGAGCGACGTAAATTGAACAAATGTGTTAGAATTTCACTGAATTCTTATATTAACCACAATATAAAATGATCTAATCGGGTCTCTGATAGCGCTATCATAGAAGTTTAATAGTGCATTTTACTCGCCATTCCACGCGCTTTAACATGCCGCCTAGCCCAGTACGCTATCTGAAAGAGGAGCGACGTAAGTTGAACAAATGTGATAGAATTACGCTGAATTCTTATATTAACCGTAATATAAAATGATCTAATCGGGTCTCTGTTTGCCTTATTCTAGAAGTTTAATAGTGCATTATACTCGCCATTTCATGCGCTTTGAGATGCCGCTTAGCCCAATACGCTATCTGAAATAGTAGCGACGTAAATTGAACAAATGTGATAGAATTTCGCTGAATTCTTAAATTAACCATAATATAAAATGATCTAAACGGGTCTCTGTTTGCCCTACCCTAGAAGTTTAATAGTGCATTTTACTCGCCATTTCATGCGCTTTCAGAGGCCGCTTAGCCCAATACGCTATCTTTAATAGGAGCGACGTAAATTGAACAAATGTGATAGAATTTCGCTGAATTCTTATATTAACCAAAATATAAAATGACCTAAACGGGTCTCTGATTGCCCTATCATAGTAGTTTAGTAGTGCATTTTACTCGCCATTCCACGCGCTTTAAGATGCCGCCTAGCACAGTGCGCTATCTGAAATAGGAGCGACGTAAGTTGAACAAATGTGATAGAATTACGCTGAATTCTTATATTAACCGTAATATAAAATGATCTAATCGGGTATCTGTTTGCCTTACCCTAGAAGTTTAATAGTGCATTTTAATCGCCATTTCATGGGCTTTGAGATGCCGCTTAGCCCAATACGCTATCTGAAATAGGAGCGACGTAAATTGAACAAGTGTGATGGAATTTCGGTGAATTCTTAAATTAACCATAATATAAAATGATCTAATCGGGTCTCTGTTTGCCCTACCCTAGAAGTGTAATAGTGCATTTTACTCGCCATTCCACGCGCTTTAAGATGCCGCTTAGCCCAATACGCTATTTGAAATAGGAGCGACGTAAATGGAACAAATGTGATAGAATTTCGCTGAATTCTTAAATTAACCATAATATAAAATGATCTTATCGGGTCTCTGTTTGCCCTACCCTAGAAGTTTAATAGTGCATTTTACTCCACATTTCTTGCGCTTTGAGATGCCGCTTAGCCCAATACGCTATCTGAAATATCAGCGACGTAAATTGAACAAATGTGAGAGAATTTCGCTGAATTCTTATATTAACCAAAATATAAAATGATGTAATCGGGTCTCTGATTGCCCGATCATAGAAGTTTAGTAGTGCATTTTACTCGCCCTTCCACGCGCTTTGAGATTCCGCCTAGCCCAGTACGCTATCTGAAATAGGAGCGACGTAAGTTGAACAAATGTGATAGAATTACGCTGAATTCTTATATTAACCGTAATATAAAATGATCTAATCGGGTCTCTGTTTGCCCTACCCTAGAAGTTTAATAGTGCATTTTACTCGTCATTTCATGCGCTTTGAGATGTCGCATAGCCCAATACGCCATCTGAAATAGGAACGACGTAAATTGAACAAATGTGATAGAATTTTTCTGAATTCTTAAATTAACCATAATATAAAGTGATCTAATCGGGTCTCTGTTTGCCCTACCCTTGAAGTTTAATAGTGCATTTTACTCGCCATGTCTTGCGCTTTGAGATGCAGCTTACCCCAATACGCTATCTGAAATAGGAGCGACGTAAATTGAACAAATGTGATAGCGTTTCGCTGAATTCTTATATTAACCAAAACATAAAATGATCTAATCGGGTCTCTGATAGCCCTATCATAGAAGTTTAATAGTGCATTTTACTCGCCATTCCACGCGCTTTAAGATGCCGCCTAACCCAGTACGCTATCTGAAATAGGAACGACGTAAATTGAACAAATGTGATACAATTTTGTTGACTTCTTAAATTAATCATAATATAAAATGATCTAATCGGGTCTCTGTTTGCCCTACCCTAGAAGTTTAATAGTGCATTTTACTCGCCATTTCATGCGCTTTCAGATGCCGCTTAGCCCAATACGCTATCTTTAATAGGGGCGACGTAAATTGAACAAATGTGATAGAATTTCGCTGAATTCTTATATTAACCAAAATATAAAATGACCTAAACGGGTCTCTGATTGCCCTATCATAGTAGTTTAGTAGTGCATTTTACTCGCCATTCCACGCGCATCAAGATGCCGCCTAGCCCAGTGCGCTATCTGAAATAGGAGCGACGTAAGTTGAACAAATGCGATAGAATTACGCTGAATTCTTATATTAACCGTAATATAAAATGATCTAATCGGGTCTCTGATTGCCGTATCATAGAAGCTTGATAGTGCATTTTACTCGACATTCCACGCGCTTTAAGTTGCCGCATAGCCCAGTACGCTATCTGAAATAGGAGCTACGTAAGTTGAACAAATGTGACAGAATTACGCTGAATTCTTATATTAACCGCAATATAAAATGACCTAATCGGGTCTCTGTTTGCCTTATCCTAGAAGTTTAATAGTGCATTTTCCTCGCCATTTCATGCGCTTTGAGATGCCGCTTAGCCCAGTACGCTATCTGAAATATGAGCGACGTAAATTGAACAAATGTGATAGAATTTCGCTGAATTCTTATATTAACCAAAATATAAAATGATCTAATCGGGTCTCTGATAGCCCTATCATAGAAGTTTAATAGTGCATTTTACTCGCCATTCCACGCGCTTTAAGATGCCGCCTAGCCCAGTACGCTATCTGAAAGAGGAGCGACGTAAGTTGAACAAATGTGATAGAATTACGCTGAATTCTTATATTAACCGTAATATAAAATGATCTAATCGGGTCTCTGTTCGCCTTATTCTAGAAGTTTAATAGTGTATGTTACTCGCCATTTCATGCGCATTGAGATGCCTCTTAGCCCAATACGCTATCTGAAATAGGAGCGACGTAAATTGAACAAATGTGATAGAATTTCGCTGAATTCTTATATTAACCGTAATATAAAATGATTTAACCGGGTCTTCGTTCGCCCTACCCTAGAAGTTTAATAGTGCATTTTACTAGCCACTTCATGCGCTATCAGATGCCGCTTAGCCCAATACGCTATCTTTAATTGGAGCTACGTAAATTGAACAAATGTGATAGAATTTCGCTGAATTCTTAAATTAACCATAATATAAAATGATCTAAACGGGTCTCTATTTGCCCTACCCTAGAAGTTTAATAGTGCATTTTACTCGCCATTTCTTGCGCTTTGAGATGCCGCTTAGCCCAATACGCTATCTGAAATAGGAGCGACGTAAATTGAACAAATGTAATAGAATTTCGCTGAATTCTTATATTAACCGAAATATAAAATTTTCTAATCGGGACTCTGATTGCCGTATCATAGAAGTTTAGTAGTGCATTTTACTCGCCATTCCACGCGCTTTAAGATGCCGCGTAGCCCAGTACGCTATCTGAAATAGGAGCGACGTAAATTGAACAAATGTGATAGAATTTCGCTGAATTCTTATATTAACCAAAATATAAAATGATCTAATCGGGTCTCTGATTGCCCTATCATAGAAGTTTAATAGTGCATTTTACTCGTCATTCCGCGCGCTTTAAGATACCGCCTAGCCCAGTATGCTATCTGAAATAGGAACTACGTAAATTGAACAAATGTGATAGAATTTTGCTGAATTCTTAAATTAAGCATAATATAAAATGATCTAATCGGGTCTCTGATTGCCCTACACTAGAAGTATAATAGTGCATTTTACTCGCCATGTCTTGCGCTTTGAGATGCAGCTTACCCCAATACGCTATCTGAAATAGGAGCGACGTAAATTGAACAAATGTGATAGCGTTTCGCTGAATTCTTATATTAACCAAAACATAAAATGATCTAATCGGGTCTCTGATAGCCCTATCATAGAAGTTTAATAGTGCATTTTACTCGCCATTCCACGCGCTTTAAGATGCCGCCTAGCCCAGTATGCTATCTGAAATTGGAACTACGTAAATTGAACAAATGTGATAGAATTTTGCTGAATTCTTAAATTAAGCATAATATAAAATGATCTAATCGGGTCTCTGATTGCCCTACACTAGAAGTATAATAGTGCATTTTACTCGCCATGTCTTGCGCTTTGAGATGCAGCTTACCCCAATACGCTATCTGAAATAGGAGCGACGTAAATTGAACAAATGTGATAGCGTTTCGCTGAATTCTTATATTAACCAAAACATAAAATGATCTAATCGGGTCTCTGATAGCCCTATCATAGAAGTTTAATAGTGCATTTTACTCGCCATTCCACGCGCTTTAAGATGCCGCCTAGCCCAGTACGCTATCTGAAATAGGAACGACGTAAATTGAACAAATGTGATAGAATTTTGTTGACTTCTTAAATTAATCATAATATAAAATGATCTAATCGGGTCTCTGTTTGCCCTACCCTAGAAGTTTAATAGTGCATTTTACTCGCCATTTCATGCGCTTTCAGATGCCGCTTAGCCCAATACGCTATCTTTAATAGGAGCGACGTAAATTGAACAAATGTGATAGAATTTCGCTGAATTCTTATATTAGCAAAATATAAAATGACCTAAACGGGTCTCTGATTGCCCTATCATAGTAGTTTAGTAGTGCATTTTACTCGCCATTCCACGCGCTTTAAGATGCCGCCTAGCCCAGTGCGCTATCTGAAATAGGAGCGAGGTAAGTTGAACAAATGTGATAGAATTACGCTGAATTCTTATATTAACCGTAATATAAAATGATCTAATCGGGTCTCTGATTGCCCTACCATAGAAGTTTAATAGTGCATTTTAATCGCCTTTCCACGCGCTTTAAGATGCCGCCTAGCCCAGTACGCTATCTGAAATAGGAACGACGTAAATGGAACAAATGTGATAGAATTTTGCTGGCTTCTTAAATTAATCATAATATAAGATGATGTAATCGGGTCTCTGTTTGCCCTGCCCTAGAAGTTTAATAGTGCATTTTACTCGCCATTTCATGCGCTTTCAGATGCCGCTTAGCCCAATACGCTATCCTTAATAGGAGCGACGTAAATTGAACAAATGTGACAGAATTTCGCTCAATACTTATATTAACCAAAATATAAAATGATCTAATCGGGTCTCTGTTTGCCCTACCCTAGAAGTTTAATAGTGCATTTTACTCGCCATTTCATGCGCATTGAGATGCCGCTTAGCCCAATAGGCTATCTGAAATAGGAGCGACGTAAATTGAACAAATGTGATAGAATTTCGCTGAATTCTTAAATTAACCATAATATAAAATGATCTTATCGGGTCTCTGTTTGCCCTACCCTAGAAGTTTAATAGTGCATTTCACTCGACATTTCTTGCGCTTTGAGATGCCGCTTAGCCCAATACGCTATCTGAAATATCAGCGACGTAAATTGAACAAATGTGAGAGAATTTCGCTGAATTCTTATATTAACCAAAATATAAAATGATCTAATCGGGTCTCTGATTGCCCGTTCATAGAAGTTCAGTAGTGCATTTTACTCGCCCTTCCACGTGCTTTGAGATGCCGCCTAGCCCAGTACGCTATCTGAAATAGGAGCGACGTAATTTGAACAAATGTGATAGAATTACGCTGAATTCTTATATTAATCGTAATATAAAATGATCTAATCGGGTCTCTGTTTGCCCTACCCTAGAAGTTTAATAGTGCATTTTACTCGTCATTTCATGCGCTTTGAGATGCCGCATAGCCCAATACGCTATCTGAAATAGGAACGACGTAAATTGAACAAATGTGATAGAATTTTTCTGAATTCTTAAATTAACCATAATATAAAATGATCTAATCGGGTCTCTGTTTGCCCTACCCTTGAAGTTTAATAGTGCATTTTACTCGCCCTTTCATGCGCTTTGAGATGCCACTACTCCCAATACGCTATCTGAAATAGGAGCGACGTAAATTGAACAAATCTGATAGAATTTCGCTGAATTCTTATATTAACCAAAATACAAAATGATGTAATCGGGTCTCTGATTGCCCTATCATAGAAGTTTAATAGTGCATTTTACTCGCCATTTCACGCGCTTTGAGATTCCGCTTAGCCCAATACGCTATCTGAAATAGGAGCGACGTAAATTGAACAAATGTGATAGAATTTCGCTGAATTCTTATATTAAACAAAATATAAAATGATCTAATCGGGTCTCTGATTGCCCTATCATAGAAGTTTAATAGTGCGTTTTACTCGCCATTCCGCGCGCTTTAAGATACCGCCTAGCCCAGTATGCTATCTGAAATAGGAACTACGTAAATTGAACAAATGTGATAGAATTTTGCTGAATTCTTAAATTAAGCATAATATAAAATGATCTAATCGGGTCTCTGATTGCCCTACACTAGAAGTATAATAGTGCATTTTACTCGCCATTTCATGCGCTTTGAGATGCCGCTTAGCCCAATACGCTATCTGAAATACGAGCGACGTAAATTAAACAAATGTAATAGAATTTCGCTGAATTCTTATATTAACCAAAATACAAAATGATCTAATCGGGTCTCTGATTGCCCTACCCTAGAAGTTTAATAGTGCATTTTACTCGCCATGTCTTGCGCTTTGAGATGCAGCTTACCCCAATACGCTATCTGACATAGGAGCGACGTAAATTGAACAAATGTGATAGAGTTTCGCTGAATTCTTATATTAACCAAAACATAAAATGATCTAATCGGGTCTCTGATAGCCCTATCATAGAAGTTTAATAGTGCATTTTACTCGCCATTCCACGCGCTTTAAGATGCCGCCTAGCCCAGTACGCTATCTGAAAGAGGAGTGACGTAAGTTGAACAAATGTGATAGAATTACGCTGAATTCTTATATTAACCGTAATATAAAATGATCTAATCGGGTATCTGTTTGCCCCACCCTAGAAGTTTAATAGTGCATTTTACTCGTCATTTCATGCGCTTTCAGATGCCGCTTAGCCCAATACGCTATCTTTAATAGGAGCGACGTAAATTCAACAAATGTGACAGAATTTCGCTCAATTCTTATATTAACCAAAATATAAAATGATCTAATCGGGTCTCTGTTTGCCCTACCCTAGAAGTTTAATAGTGCATTTTACTCGTCATTTCATGCGCTTTGAGATGCCGCATAGCCCAATACGCTATCTGAAATAGGAACGACGTAAATTGAACAAATGTGATAGAATTTCGCTGAATTCTTATATTAACCAAAATATAAAATGATCTAATCGGGTCTCTGATTGCCCTATCATAGAAGTTTAATAGTGCATTTTACTCGCCATTTCATGCGCTTTCAGATGCCGCTTAGCCCAATACGCTATCTTTAATAGGAGCGACGTAAATTCAACAAATGTGACAGAATTTCGCTCAATTCTTATATTAACCAAAATATAAAATGATCTAATCGGGTCTCTGTTTGCCCTACCCTAGAAGTTTAATAGTGCATTTTACTCGTCATTTCATGCGCTTTGAGATGTCGCATAGCCCAATACGCTATCTGAAATAGGAACGACGTAAATTGAACAAATGTGATAGAATTTCGCTGAATTCTTATATTAACCAAAATATAAAATGATCTAATCGGGTCTCTGATTGCCCTATCATAGAAGTTTGATAGTGCATTTTACTCGCCATTTCATGCGCTTTGAGATGCCGCTGAGCCCAGTACGCTATCTGAAATAGGAGCGACGTAAATTGAACAAATGTGATAGCATTTCGCTGAATTCTTATATTAACCAAAATATAAAATGATCTAATCGGGTCTCTGATAGCCCTATCATAGAAGTTTAATAGTGCATTTTACTCGCCATTCCACGCGCTTTAAGATGCCGCCTAGCCCAGTACGCTATCTGAAAGAGGAGCGACGTAAGTTGAACAAATGTGATAGAATTACGCTGAATTCTTATATTAACCGTAATATAAAATGATCTAATCGGGTATCTGTTTGCCCCACCCTAGAAGTTTAATAGTGCATTTTACTCGTCATTTCATGCGCTTTGAGATGCCGCATAGCCCAATACGCTATCTGAAATAGCAACGACGTAAATTGAACAAATGTGATAGAATTTTTCTGAATTCTTAAATTAACCATAATATAAAATGATCTAATCGGGTCTCTGTTTGCCCTACCCTTGAAGGTTAATAGTGCATTTTACTCGCCCTTTCATGCGCTTTGAGATGCCGCTACTCCCAATACGCTATCTGAAATAGGAGCGACGTAAATTGAACAAATCTGATAGAATTTCGCTGAACTCTTATACTAACCAAAATATAAAATGATCTAATCGGGTCTCTGTTTGCCTTATCCTAGAAGTTTAATAGTGCATTTTACTCACCATTTCATGCGCATTGAGATGCCGCTTAGCCCAATACGCTATCTGAAATATCAGCGACGTAAATTGAACAAATGTGAGAGAATTTCGCTGAATTCTTATATTAACCAAAATATAAAATGATGTAATCGGGTCTCTGATTGCCCTATCATAGAGGTTTAGTAGTGCATTTTACTCGCCCTTCCACGCGCTTTGAGATACCGCCTAGCCCAGTACGCTATCTGAAAAGGGAGCGACGTAAGTTGAACAAATGTGATAGAATTACGCTGAATTCTTATACTAACCGTAATATAAAATGATCTAATCGGGTCTCTGTTTGCCCTACCCTAGAAGTTTAACAGTGCATTTTACTCGTCATTTCATGCGCTTTGAGATGCCGTATAGCCCAATACGCTATCCGAAATAGGAATGACGTAAATTGAACAAATGTGATGGAATTTTTCTGAATTCTTAAATTAACCATAATATAAAATGATCTAATCGGGTCTCTTGTCGCCCTACCCTTGAAGGTTAATAGTGCATTTTACTCGCCCTTTCATGCGCTTTGAGATGCCGCTACTCCCAATACGCTATCTGAAATAGGAGCGACGTAAATTGAACAAATGTGATAGAATTACGCTGCATTCTTATATTAACCGTAATATAAAATGATCTATTCGGGTTTCCGTTCGCCCTACCCCAGAAGTTTAATAGAGCATTTCACTCGTCAATCCATGCGCTTTGAGATGCCGCTTAGCCCAATACGCTATCTGAAATAGGAGCGACGTAAATTGAACAAATGTGATAGAATTTCGCTGAATTCTTATATTAACCAAAATACAAAATGATCTAATCGGGTCTCTGATTGCCCTATCATAGAAGTTTAATAGTGCATTTTACTCGCCATTCTACGCGCTTTAAGATGCCGCCTAGCCCAGTACGCTATCTGAAATAGGAGCTACGGAAGTTGAACAAATGTGACAGAATTACGCTGAATTCTTATATTAACCTTAATGTAAAATGATCTAACCTGGTCTCTGTTCGCCCTACCCTAGAAGTTTAATAGTGCATTTCACTCGTCATTTCATGCGCTTTGAGATGCCGCTTAGCCCAATAAGCTATCTGAAATAGGAGCGACGTAAATTGAACAAATGTGATAAAATTTCGCTGAATTCTTATATGAACCATAATATAAAATGATCTAATCGGGTCTCTGTTCGCCCTACCCTAGAAGTTTAATAGTGCATTTCACTCGTCATTTTATGCGCTTTGAGATGCCGCTTAGCCCAATAAGCTATCTGAAACAGGAGCGACGTAAATTGACCAAATGTGATAGAATTTCGCTGAATTCTTATATTAACCAAAATATAAAATGATCTAATCGGGTCTCTGATTGCCCTATCATAGAAGTTTAATAGTGAATTTTACTCGCCATTCCACGCGCTTTAAGACGCCGCTTAGCCCAATACGCTATCTGCAATAGGAGCGACGTAAATTGAACGAATGTGATAGAATTTTGCTGAATTCTTAAATTAAGCATAATATAAAATGATCTAATCGGGTCTCTGATTGCCCTACACTAGAAGTATAATAGTGCATTTTACTCGCCATTTCATGCGCTTTGAGATGCCGCTTAGCCCAATACGCTATCTGAAATAGGAGCGACGTAAATTAAACAAATGTAATAGAATTTCGCTGAATTCTTATATTAACCAAAATACAAAATGATCTAATCGGGTCTCTGATTGCCCTAACCTAGAAGTTTAATAGTGCATTTTACTCGCCCTTTCATGCGCTTTGAGATGCCGCTACTCCCAATACGCTATCTGAAATAGGAGCGACGTAAATTGAACAAATCTGATAGAATTTCGCTGAATTCTTATACTAACCAAAATATAAAATGATCTAATCGGGTCTCTGTTTGCCTTATCCTAGAAGTTTAATAGTGTATGTTACTCGCCATTTCATGCGCATTGAGATGCCGCTTAGCCCAATACGCTATCTGAAATAGGAGCGACGTAAATTGAACAAATGTGATAGAATTTCGCTGAATTCTTATATTAACCGTAATATAAAATGATCTATTCGGGTTTCTGTTCGCCCTACCCCAGAAGTTTAATAGAGCATTTCACTCGTCAATCCATGCGCTTTGAGATGCCGCTTAGCCCAATGCGCTATCTGAAATAGGAGCGACGTAAATTGAACAAATGTGATAGAATTTCGCTGAATTCTTATATTAACCAAAATACAAAATGATCTAATCGGGTCTCTGATTGCCCTATCATAGAAGTATAATAGTGCATTTTACTCGCCATTCTACGCGCTTTAAGATGCAGCCTAGCCCAGTACGCTATCTGAAATAGGAGCTACGTAAGTTGAACAAATGTGACAGAATTACGCTGAATTCTTATATTAACCTTAATGTAAAATGATCTAATCTGGTCTCTGTTCGCCCTACCCTAGAAGTTTAATAGTGCATTTCACTCGTCGTTTCATGCGCTTTCAGATGCCGCTTAGCCCAATAAGCTGTCTGAAATAGGAGCGACGTAAATTGAACAAATGTGATAGAATTTCGCTGAATTCTTATATGAACCAAAATATAAAATGATCTAATCGGGTCTCTGATTGCCCTATCATAGAAGTTTAATAGTGCATTTTACTCGCCATTCCGCGCGCTTTAAGATACCGCCTAGCCCAGTATGCTATCTGAAACAGGAACTACGTAAATTGAACAAATGTGATAGAATTTTGCTGAATTCTTAAATTAAGCATAATATGAAATGATCTAATCGGGTCTCTGTTTGCCCTACCCTAGAAGTTTAACAGTGCATTTTACTCGCCATTTCATGCGCTTTGAGATGCCGCTTAGCCCAATACGCTATCTGAAATAGGAGCGACGTAAATTGAACAAATGTGATAGAATTTCGCTGAATTCTTAAATTAACCATAATATAAAATGATCTAATGGGGTCTCTGTTTGCCCTACCCTAGAAGTTTAATAGTGCATTTTACTCGTTATTTCATGCGCTTTGAGATGCCGCTTAGCACAATACGCTATCTGAAATAGGAGCGACGTAAATTGATCAAATGTTATAGAATTTCGCTGAATTCTTTTATTAACCATAACGTAAAATGATCTAATCGGATCTCTGTTCGCCCTAGCGTAGAAGCTTAATTGTGCATTTTAATCGTCATTTCATGCGCTTTGAGATGCCGCTTAGCCCAATACGCTATCTGAAATAGGAGCGACGTAAATTGAACAAATGTGATAGAATTTCGCTGAATTCTTATATTAACCAAAATATAAAATGATCTAATCGGGTCTCTGTTTGCCCTACCCTAGAAGTTGAATAGTGCATTTTACTCGACATTTCTTGCGCTTTGAGATGCCGCTTAGTGCAATACGCTATCTGAAATATCAGCGACGTTAATTGAACAAATGTGAGAGAATTTCGCTGAATTCTTATATTAACCAAAATATAAAATGATCTAATCAGGTCTCTGATTGCCCTATCATAGAAGTTTAGTAGTGCATTTTACTCTCCCTTCCACGCGCTTTGAGATACCGCCTAGCCCAGTACGCTATCTGAAAAGGGAGCGACGTAAGTTGAACAAATGTGATAGAATTACGCTGAATTCTTATACTAACCGTAATATAAAATGATCTAATCGGGTCTCTGTTTGCCCTACCCTAGAAGTTTAACAGTGCATTTTACTCGTCATTTCATGCGCTTTGAGATGCCGCATAGCCCAATACGCTATCCGAAATAGGAATGACGTAAATTGAACAAATATGATGGAATTTTTCTGAATTCTTAAATTAACCATAATATAAAATGATCTAATCGGGTCTCTTGTTGCCCTACCCTTGAAGTTTAATAGTGCATTTTACTCGCCATTCCACGCGCTTTAAGATGCCGCCTAGCCCAGTACGCTATCTGAAATAGGAGCGACGTAAATGGAACAAATGTGTTAGAATTTCGCTGAATTATTATATTAACCAAAATATAAAATGATCTAATCGGGTCTCTGATTGCCCTATCATAGAAGTTTAATAGTGAATTTTACTCGCCATTTCACGCGCTTTAAGATGCCGCTTAGCCCAATACGCTATCTGCAATAGGAGCGACGTATGTTGAACAAATGTGATAGAATTTCCCTGAATTCTTATATTAACCTTAATGTAAAATGATCTAATCGGGTCTCTGTTTGCCCGAACCTAGAAGTTTAACAGTACATCTTACTCGCCATTTCATGCGCTTTGAGATGCCGCCTAGCCCAATACGCTATCTGAAATAGAAAGACGTAAATTGAACAAATGTGAAAGAATTTCCGTGAATTCTTATATTAAGCTTAA
Source organism: Macropis europaea (assembly GCA_916610135.2). Classification (NCBI taxonomy): domain Eukaryota; kingdom Metazoa; phylum Arthropoda; class Insecta; order Hymenoptera; family Melittidae; genus Macropis; species Macropis europaea. Next base: position 81,311 of record CAKAJE020000147.1, on the reverse strand, counting down.
TGTAAAATGATCTAATCGGGTCTCTGTTCGCCCTACCCTAGAAGTTTAATAGTGCATTTCACTCCTCATTTCATGCGCTTTGAGATGCCGCTTAGCTCAATACGCTATCTGAAATAGGAGCGACGTAAGTTGAACAAATGTGATAGAATTTCGCTGAATTCTTATATTAACCAAAATATAAAATGATATAATCGGGTCTCTGATTGCCCTATCATAGAAGTTTAATAGTGGATGTTACTCGCCATTCCACGCGCTTTATGCTGACGCCTAGCCCAGTACGCTATCTGAAATAGGAGCGACGTAAATTGAACGAATGTGATAGTATTTCGCTGAATTCTTAAATTAACCATAATATAAAATGATCTAGTCGGGTCTCTGTTTGCCCTGCCCTAGAAGTTTAATAGTACATTTTACTCGCCATTTCATGCGCTTTGAGATGCCGCTTAGCCCAATACGCTATATGAAACGTGAGCGACGTAAATTGAACAAATGTGATAGAATTTCGCTGAATTCTTATATTAACCATAATATAAAATGATCTAATCGTGTCTCTGTTTGCCCTACCCTAGAAGTTTAATAGTGCATTTTACTCGCCATTCCACGCGCTTTGAGATGCCGCCTAGCCCAGTACGCTATCTGAAAGAGGAGCGACGTAAGTTGAACAAATGTGATAGAATTACGCTGAATTCTTATATTAACCGTAATATAAAATGATCTAATCGGGTCTCTGTTTGCCTTATCCTAGAAGTTTAATAGTGCATTTTACTCGCCATTCCACGCGCTTTATGATGCAGCCTAGCCCAGTACGCTATCTGAAATAGGAGCGACGTAAATTGAACAAATGTGATAGAATTTTGCTGACTTCTTAAATTAATCATAATATAAAATGATCTAATCGGGTCTCTGTTTGCCCTACCCTAGAAGTTTAATAGTGCATTTTACTCGCCATTTCATGCGCTTTCAGATGCCGCTTAGCCCAATACGCTATCGTTAATAGGAGCGACGTATGTTGAACAAATGTGATAGAATTTCCCTGAATTCTTATATTAACCTTAATGTAAAATGATCTAATCGGGTCTCTGTTTGCCCGAACCTAGAAGTTTAACAGTACATCTTACTCGCCATTTCATGCGCTTTGAGATGCCGCCTCGCCCAATACGCTATCTGAAATAGAAAGACGTAAATTGAACAAATGTGAAAGAATTTCCGTGAATTCTTATATTAAGCTTAATGTAAAATGATCTAATCGGGTCTCTGTTCGCCCTACCCTAGAAGTTTAATAGTGCATTTCACTCCTCATTTCATGCGCTTTGAGATGCCGCTTAGCTCAATACGCTATCTGAAATAGGAGCGATATAAATTGAACAAATGTGATAGAATTTCGCTGAATTCTTATATTAACCAAAATATAAAATGATCTAATCGGGTCTCTGATTGCCCTATCATAGAAGTTTAATAGTGCATTTTACTCGCCATTCCACGCGCTTTATGCTGACGCCTAGCCCAGTACGCTATCTGAAATAGGAGCGACGTAAATTGAACGAATGTGATAGTATTTCGCTGAATTCTTAAATAACCATAATATAAAATGATCTAGTCGGGTCTCTGTTTGCCCTACCCTAGAAGTTTAATAGTACATTTTACTCGCCATTTCATGCGCTTTGAGATGCCGCTTAGCCCAATACGCTATATGAAACGTGAGCGACGTAAATTGAACAAATGTGATAGAATTTCGCTGAATTCTTATATTAACCATAATATAAAATGATCTAATCGGGTCTCTGTTTGCCCTACCCTAGAAGTTTAATAGTGCATTTTACTCGACATTCCACGCGCTTTAAGTTGCCGCCTCGCCCAGTACGCTATCTGAAATAGGAGCTACGTAAGTTGAACAAATGTGATAGAATTACGCTGAATTCTTATATTAACCGTAATATAAAATGATCTAATCGGGTCTCTGTTTGCCTTATCCTAGAAGTTTAATAGTGTATGTTACTCGCCATTTCATGCGCATTGAGATGCCGCTTAGCCCAATACGCTATCTGAAATAGGAGCGACGTAAGTTGAACAAATGTGATAGAATTACGCTGAATTCTTATATTAACCAAAATACAAAATGATCTAATCGGGTCTCTGATTGCCCTATCATAGAAGTTTAATAGTGCATTTTACTCGCCTTTCCACGCGCTTTAAGATGCCGCCTAGCCCAGTACGCTATCTGAAATAGGAACGACGTAAATTGAACAAATGTGATAGAATTTTGCTGACTTCTTAAATTAATCATAATATAAAATGATGTAATCGGGTCTCTGTTTGCCCTGCCCTAGAAGTTTAATAGTGCATTTTACTCGCCATTTCATGCGCTTTCAGATACCGCTTAGCCCAATACGCTATCTTTAATAGAAGCGACGTAAATTGAACAAATGTGACAGAATTTCGCTCAATCCTTATATTAACCAAAATATAAAATGATCTAATCGGGTCTCTGTTTGCCCTACCCTAGAAGTTTAATAGTGCATTTTACTCGCCATTTCATGCGCATTGAGATGCCGCTTAGCCCAATACGCTATATGAAATAGGAGCGACGTAAATTGAACAAATGTGATAGAATTTCGCTGAATTCTTAAATTAACCATAATATAGAATGATCTTATCGGGTCTCTGTTTGCCCTACCCTAGAAGTTTAATAGTGCATTTCACTCGACATTTCTTGCGCTTTGGGATGCCGCTTAGCCCAATACGCTATCTGAAAGAGGAGCGACGTGAGTTGAACAAATGTGATAGAATTACGCTGAATTCTTAAATTAACCATTATATAAAATGATCTAATCGGGTCTCTGTTTGCCCTACCCTAGAAGTTTAATAGTGCATTTTACTCGCCATTTCATGCACTTTGAGATGCTGCTTAGCCCAATACGCTAGCTGAAATAGGAGCGACGTAAATTGAACAAATGTGATAGAATTTCACTGAATTCTTATATTAACCAAAATATAAAATGATCTAATCGGGTCTCTGATAGCCCTATCATAGAAGTTTAATAGTGCATTTTACTCGCCATTCCACGCGCTTTAAGATGCCGCCTAGCCCAGTACGCTATCTGAAAGAGGAGCGACGTAAGTTGAACAAATGTGATAGAATTACGCTGAATTCTTATATTAACCGTAATATAAAATGATCTAATCGGGTCTTTGTTTGCCTTATCCTAGAAGTTTAATAGTGCATTTTACTCGCCATTCCACGCGCTTTATGATGCAGCCTAGCCCAGTACGCTATCTGAAATAGGAGCGACGTAAATTGAACAAATGTGATAGAATTTTGCTGACTTCTTAAATTAATCATAATATAAAATGATCTAATCGGGTCTCTGTTTGCCCTACCCTAGAAGTTTAATAGTGCATTTTACTCGCCATTTCATGCGCTTTCAGATGCCGCTTAGCCCAATACGCTATCGTTAATAGGAGCGACGTAAATTGAACAAATGTGACAGAATTTCGCTCAATTCTTATATTAACCAAAATATAAAATGATCTAATCTGGTCTCTGTTTGCCCTACCCTAGAAGTTTAATAGTGCATTTTACTCGCCATTCCACGCGCTTTATGATGCAGCCTAGCCCAGTACGCTATCTGAAATAGGAGGGACGTAAATTGAACAAATGTGATAGAATTTTGCTGACTTCTTAAATTAATCATAATATAAAATGATCTAATCGGGTCTCTGTTTGCCCTACCCTAGAAGTTTAGTAGTGCATTCTACTCGCCCTTCCACGCGCTTTAAGATGCCGCCTAGCCCAGTACGCTATCTGAAATAGGAGCGACGTAAGTTGAACAAATGTGATAGAATTACGCTGAATTCTTATATTAACCGTAATATAAAATGATCTAATCGGGTATCTGTTTGCCTTACCCTAGAAGTTTAATAGTGCATTTTAATCGCCATTTCATGTGCTTTGAGATGCCGCTTAGCCCAATACGCTATCTGAAATAGGAGCGACGTAAATTGAACAAATGTGATAGAATTTCGGTGAATTCTTAAATTAACCATAATATAAAATGATCTAATGGGGTCTCTGATTGCCCTACCCTAGAAGATTAATAGTGCATTTCACTCGCCATTTCATGCGCTTTGAGGTGCCGCTTAGCCCAATAAGCTATCTGAAATAGGAGCGACGCAAATTGAACAAATGTGATAGAATATCCCTGAATTCTTATATTAACCTTAATGTAAAATGATCTAATCGGGTCTCTGTTTGCCCGAACCTAGAAGTTTAACAGTACATCTTACTCGCCATTTCATGCGCTTTGAGATGCCTCCTCGCCCAATACGCTATCTGAAATAGAAAGACGTAAATTGAACAAATGTGAAAGAATTTCCGTGAATTCTTATATTAAGCTTAATGTAAAATGATCTAATCGGGTCTCTGTTCGCCCTACCCTAGAAGTTTAATAGTGCATTTCACTCCTCATTTCATGCGCTTTGAGATGCCGCTTAGCTCAATACGCTATCTGAAATAGGAGCGACGTAAGTTGAACAAATGTGATAGAATTTCGCTGAATTCTTATATTAACCAAAATATAAAATGATATAATCGGGTCTCTGATTGCCCTATCATAGAAGTTTAATAGTGGATGTTACTCGCCATTCCACGCGCATTAAGATGCCGCATAGCCCAGTACGCTATCTGAAATAGGAGCGACCTAAATTGAACAAATGTGATAGAATTTTGCTGAAATCTTAAGTTAACCATAATATAAAATGATCTAATCGGGTCACTGCTTGTCCTACCCTAGAAGTTTAATAGTGCATTTTACTCGTCATTTCATGCGCTTTGAGATGCCGCTTTGCCCAATACGCTATCTGAAATAGGAGCGACGTAAATTGAACGAATGTGATAGTATTTCGCTGAATTCTTAAATTAACCATAATATAAAATGATCTAGTCGGGTCTCTGTTTGCCCTACCCTAGAACTTTAATAGTGCATTTTACTCCTCATTTCATGCGCTTTGAGATACCGCTTAGCCCAATACGCTATCTGAAATAGGAGCGATATAAATTGAACAAATGTGATGGAATTTCGCTGAATTCTTATATTAACCAAAATATAAAATGATCTAATCGGGTCTCTGATTGCCCTATCATAGAAGTTTAATAGTGAATTTTACTCGCCATTCCACGCGCTTTAAGATGCCGCTTAGCCCAATACGCTATCTGCAATAGGAGCGACGTAAATTGAACAAATGTAATAGAATTTCGCTGAATTCTTAAATTAACCATTATATAAAATGATCTAATCGGGTCTCTGTTTGCCCTACCCTAGAAGTTTAATAGTGCATTTTACTCGCCATTTCATGCACTTTGAGATGCTGCTTAGCCCAATACGCTAACTGAAATAGGAGCGACGTAAATTGAACAAATGTGATAGAATTTCACTGAATTCTTATATTAACCAAAATATAAAATGATCTAATCGGGTCTCTGATAGCCCTATCATAGAAGTTTAATAGTGCATTTTACTCGCCATTCCACGCGCTTTAAGATGCCGCCTAGCCCAGTACGCTATCTGAAAGAGGAGCGACGTAAGTTGAACAAATGTGATAGAATTACGCTGAATTCTTATATTAACCGTAATATAAAATGATCTAATCGGGTCTTTGTTTGCCTTATCCTAGAAGTTTAATAGTGCATTTTACTCGCCATTCCACGCGCTTTATGATGCAGCCTAGCCCAGTACGCTATCTGAAATAGGAGCGACGTAAATTGAACAAATGTGATAGAATTTTGCTGACTTCTTAAATTAATCATAATATAAAATGATCTAATCGGGTCTCTGTTTGCCCTACCCTAGAAGTTTAATAGTGCATTTTACTCGCCATTTCATGCGCTTTCAGATGCCGCTTAGCCCAATACGCTATCGTTAATAGGAGCGACGTAAATTGAACAAATGTGACAGAATTTCGCTCAATTCTTATATTAACCAAAATATAAAATGATCTAATCTGGTCTCTGTTTGCCCTACCCTAGAAGTTTAATAGTGCATTTTACTCGCCATTCCACGCGCTTTATGATGCAGCCTAGCCCAGTACGCTATCTGAAATAGGAGGGACGTAAATTGAGCAAATGTGATAGAATTTTGCTGACTTCTTAAATTAATCATAATATAAAATGATCTAATCGGGTCTCTGTTTGCCCTACCCTAGAAGTTTAGTAGTGCATTCTACTCGCCCTTCCACGCGCTTTAAGATGCCGCCTAGCCCAGTACGCTATCTGAAATAGGAGCGACGTAAGTTGAACAAATGTGATAGAATTACGCTGAATTCTTATATTAACCGTAATATAAAATGATCTAATCGGGTATCTGTTTGCCTTACCCTAGAAGTTTAATAGTGCATTTTAATCGCCATATCATGTGCTTTGAGATGCCGCTTAGCCCAATACGCTATCTGAAATAGGAGCGACGTAAATTGAACAAATGTGATAGAATTTTGCTGACTTCTTAAATTAATCATAATATAAAATGATCTAATCGGGTCTCTGTTTGCCCTACCCTAGAAGGTTAATAGTGCATTTTACTCGCCATTTCATGCGCTTTCAGATGCCGCTTAGCCCAATACGCTATCTTTAATAGAAGCGACGTAAATTGAACAAATGTGATAGAATTTCGCTGAATTCTTACATTAACCATAATATAAAATGACCTAATCGGGTCTCTATTTGCCCTACCCTAGAAGTTTAATAGTGCATTTCACATGTCATTTCATGCGCTTCGAGATGCCGCTAAGACCAATAAGCTATCTGAAATAGGAGCGACGTAAATTGAAGAAATGAGAAAGAATTATGCTGAATTCTTAAATTGACCGTAATATAAAATGATCTAATCGGGTCTCTGTTTGCCCTACCCTAGAAGTTTAATATTGCATTTCACTCGCCATTTCATGCGCTTTGAGGTTCCGCTTAGCCCAATAAGCTATCTGAAATAGGAGCGACGCAAATTGAACAAATGTGATAGAATTTCGCTGAATTCTTATATTAACCAAAATATAAAATGATCTAATCGGGTCTCTGATTGCCCTATCATAGAAGTTTAATAGTGCATTTTACCCGCCATTCCACGCGCTTTAAGATGCCGCCTAGCCCAGTACGCTATCTGAAATAGGAGCTACGTAAGTTGAACAAATGTGTCAGAGTTACGCTGAATTCTTATATTAACCGTAATATAAAATGATCTAATCGGGTCTCTGTTTGCCCTACCCTAGAAGTTTAACAGTACATCTTACTCGCCATTTCATGCGCTTTGAGATGCCGCCTAGCCCAATACGCTATCTGAAATAGGAAGACGTAAATTGAACAAATGTGAAAGAATTTCCGTGAATTCTTGTATTAAGCTTAATGTTAAATGATCTAATCAGGTCTCTGTTCGCCCTATCCTAGAAGTTTAATAGTGCATTTCACTCCTCATTTCATGCGCTTTGAGATGCCGCTTAGCTCAATACGCTATCTGAAATAGGAGCGACGTAAGTTGAACAAATGTGATAGAATTTCGCTGAATTCTTATATTAACCAAAATATAAAATGATTTAATCGGGTCTCTGATTGCCCTATCATAGAAGTTTAATAGTGAATTTTACTCGCCATTCCACGCGCTTTAAGATGCCGCTTAGCCCAATACGCTATCTGCAATAGGAGCGACGTAAATTGAACAAATGTGATAGAATTTCGCTGAATTCTTAAATTAACCATTATATAAAATGATCTAATCGGGTCTCTGTTTGCCCTACCCTAGAAGTTTAATAGTGCATTTTACTCGCCATTTCATGCACTTTGAGATGCTGCTTAGCCCAATACGCTAACTGAAATAGGAGCGACGTAAATTGAACAAATGTGATAGAATTTCACTGAATTCTTATATTAACCAAAATATAAAATGATCTAATCGGGTCTCTGATAGCCCTATCATAGAAGTTTAATAGTGCATTTTACTCGCCATTCCACGCGCTTTATGATGCAGCCTAGCCCAGTACGCTATCTGAAATAGGAGCGACGTAAATTGAACAAATGTGATAGAATTTTGCTGACTTCTTAAATTAATCATAATATAAAATGATCTAATCGGGTCTCTGTTTGCCCTACCCTAGAAGTTTAATAGTGCATTTTACTCGCCATTTCATGCGCTTTCAGATGCCGCTTAGCCCAATACGCTATCGTTAATAGGAGCGACGTAAATTGAACAAATGTGACAGAATTTCGCTCAATTCTTATATTAACCAAAATATAAAATGATCTAATCTGGTCTCTGTTTGCCCTACCCTAGAAGTTTAATAGTGCATTTTACTCGCCATTCCACGCGCTTTATGATGCAGCCTAGCCCAGTACGCTATCTGAAATAGGAGGGACGTAAATTGAACAAATGTGATAGAATTTTGCTGACTTCTTAAATTAATCATAATATAAAATGATCTAATCGGGTCTCTGTTTGCCCTACCCTAGAAGTTTAGTAGTGCATTCTACTCGCCATTCCACGCGCTTTAAGATGCCGCATAGCCCAGTACGCTATCTGAAATAGGAACGACGTAAAATGAACTAATGTGATAGAATTTTGCTGAATTCTTTAATTAACCATACTATAAAATGATCTAATCGGGTCTCTGATTGCCCTACCCTCGAAGTTTACTAGTGCATTTTACTCGCCATTTCATGCGCTTTGAGATGCCGCTTAGCCCAATACGCTATCTGAAAGAGGAGCGACGTAAATTGAACAAATGTGATAGAATTTCGCTGAATTCTTATATTAACCAAAATATAAAATGATCTAATCGGGTCTCTGATTGCTCTATCATAGAAGTTTGATAGTGTATTTTACTCGAAATTCCACGCGCTTTAAGTTGCCGCCTAGCCCAGTACGCTATCTGAAATAGGAGCTACGTATGTTGAACAAATGTGACAGAATTACGCTGAATTCTTATATTAACCGTAATATAAAATGATCTAATCGGGTCTCTGTTTGCCTTATCCTAGAAGTTTAATAGTGCATTTTACTCGCCATTCCACGCGCCTTAAGATGCCGCCTAGCCCAGGACGCTATCTGAAATAGGACCTACGTAAGTTGAACAAATGTGACAGAGTTACGCTGAATTCTTATATTAACCGCAATATAAAATGATCTAATCAGGTCTCTGTTCGCCCTACCCTAGAAGTTTAATAGTGCATTTCACTCCTCATTTCATGCGCTTTGAGATGCCGCTTAGCTCAATACGCTATCTGAAATAGGAGCGACGTAAGTTGAACAAATGTGATAGAATTTCGCTGAATTCTTATATTAACCAAAATATAAAATGATTTAATCGGGTCTCTGATTGCCCTATCATAGAAGTTTAATAGTGAATTTTACTCGCCATTCCACGCGCTTTAAGATGCCGCATAGCCCAGTACGCTATCTGAAATAGGAACGACGTAAAATGAACTAATGTGATAGAATTTTGCTGAAATCTTAAATTAACCATAATATAAAATGATCTAGTCGGGTCTCTGTTTGCCCTACCCTAGAAGTTTAATAGTGCATTTTACTCGTCATTTCATGCGCTTTGAGATGCCGCATAGCCCAATACGCTATCTGAAATAGGACGAACGTAAATTGAACAAATGTGATAGAATTTTTCTGAATTCTTAAATTAACCATAATATAAAATGATCTAATCGGGTCTCTGTTTGCCCTACCCTTGAAGTTTAATAGTGCATTTTACTCGCCCTTTCATGCGCTTTGAGATGCCGCTACTCCCAAGACGCTATCTGAAATAGGAGCGACGTAAATTGAACAAATCTGATAGAATTTCGCTGAATTCTTATATTAACCAAAATATAAAATGATCTAATCGGGTCTCTGTTTGCCTTATCCTAGAAGTTTAATAGTGCATTTTACTCACCATTTCATGCGCATTGAGATGCCGCTTAGCCCAATACGCTATCTGAAATATCAGCGACGTAAATTGAACAAATGTGAGAGAATTTCGCTGAATTCTTATATTAACCAAAATATAAAATGATGTAATCGGGTCACTGATTGCCCTATCATAGAAGTTTAGTAGTGCATTTTACTCGCCCTTCCACGCGCTTTGGGATGCCGCCTAGCCCACTACGCTATCTGAAATAGGAGCGACGTAAGTTGAACAAATGTGATAGAATTACGCTGAATTCTTATATTAACCGTAATATAAAATGATCTAATCGGGTCTCTGTTTGCCCTACCCTAGAAGTTTAATAGTGCATTTTACTCGTCATTTGATGCGCTTTGAGATGTCGCATAGCCCAATCCGCTATCTGAAATAGGAACGACGTAAATTGACCAAATGTGATAGAATTTCGCTGAATTCTTATATTAACCAAAATATAAAATGATCTAATCGGGTCTCTGATTGCCCTATCATAGAAGTTTGATAGTGCATTTTACTCGACATTCCACGCGCTTTAAGTTGCCGCCTCGCCCAGTACGCTATCTGAAATAGGAGCTACGTAAGTTGAACAAATGTGATAGAATTACGCTGAATTCTTATATTAACCGTAATATAAAATGATCTAATCGGGTCTCTGTTTGCCTTATCCTAGAAGTTTAATAGTGTATGTTACTCGCCATTTCATGCGCATTGAGATGCCGCTTAGCCCAATACGCTATCTGAAATAGGAGCGACGTAAGTTGAACAAATGTGATAGAATTACGCTGAATTCTTATATTAACCAAAATACAAAATGATCTAATCGGGTCTCTGATTGCCCTATCATAGAAGTTTAATAGTGCATTTTACTCGCCTTTCCACGCGCTTTAAGATGCCGCCTAGCCCAGTACGCTATCTGAAATAGGAACGACGTAAATTGAACAAATGTGATAGAATTTTGCTGACTTCTTAAATTAATCATAATATAAAATGATGTAATCGGGTCTCTGTTTGCCCTGCCCTAGAAGTTTAATAGTGCATTTTACTCGCCATTTCATGCGCTTTCAGATACCGCTTAGCCCAATACGCTATCTTTAATAGAAGCGACGTAAATTGAACAAATGTGACAGAATTTCGCTCAATCCTTATATTAACCAAAATATAAAATGATCTAATCGGGTCTCTGTTTGCCCTACCCTAGAAGTTTAATAGTGCATTTTACTCGCCATTTCATGCGCATTGAGATGCCGCTTAGCCCAATACGCTATATGAAATAGGAGCGACGTAAATTGAACAAATGTGATAGAATTTCGCTGAATTCTTAAATTAACCATAATATAGAATGATCTTATCGGGTCTCTGTTTGCCCTACCCTAGAAGTTTAATAGTGCATTTCACTCGACATTTCTTGCGCTTTGGGATGCCGCTTAGCCCAATACGCTATCTGAAAGAGGAGCGACGTGAGTTGAACAAATGTGATAGAATTACGCTGAATTCTTATATTAACCGTAATATAAAATGATCTAATCGGGTCTCTGTTTGCCTTATCCTAGAAGTTTAATAGTGTATGTTACTCGCCATTTCATGCGCATTGAGATGCCGCTTAGCCCAATACGCTATCTGAAATAGGAGCGACGTAAATTGAACAAATGTGATAGCATTTCGCTGAATTCTTATATTAACCGTAATATAAAATGATCTATTCGGGTTTCTGTTCGCCCTACCCCAGAAGTTTAATAGAGCATTTCACTCGTCAATCCATGCGCTTTGAGATGCCGCTTAGCCCAATACGCTATCTGAAACAGGAGCGACGTAAATTGAACAAATGTGATAGAATTTCGCTGAATTCTTATATTAACCAAAATACAAAATGATCGAATCGGGTCTCTGATTGCCCTATCTTAGAAGTTTAATAGTGCATTTTACTCGCCATTCTACGCGCTTTAAGATGCCGCCTAGCCCAGTACGCTATCTGAAATAGGAGCTACGGAAGTTGAACAAGTGTGACAGAATTACGCTGAATTCTTATATTAACCTTAATGTAAAATGATCTAATCTGGTCTCTGTTCGCCCTACCCTAGAAGTTTAATAGTGCATTTCACTCGTCATTTCATGCGCTTTGAGATGCCGCTTAGCCCAATAAGCTATCTGAAATAGGAGCGACGTAAATTGACCAAATGTGATAGAATTTCGCTGAATTCTTATATTAACCAAAATATAAAATGATCTAATCGGGTCTCTGATTGCCCTATCATAGAAGTTTAATAGTGAATTTTACTCGCCATTCCACGCGCTTTAAGATGCCGCTTAGCCCAATACGCTATCTGCAATAGGAGCGACGTAAATTGAACAAATGTGATAGAATTTCGCTTAATTCTTAAATTAACCATAATATAAAATGATCTAATCGGGTCTCTGTTTGCCCTACCCTAGAAGTTTAGCAGTGCATTTTACTCGCCATTTCATGCGCTTTGAGATGCCGCTTAGCCCAATACGCTATCTGAAATAGGAGCGACGTAAATTGAACAAATGTGATAGAATTTCGCTGAATTCTTAAATTAACCATAATATAAAATGATCTAATGGGGTCTCTGTTCGCCCTACCCTAGAAGTTTAATAGTGCATTTTACTCGCCATTCCACGCGCTTTAAGATGCCGCCTAGCCCAGTACGCTATCTGAAATAGGAACGACGTAAGTTGAACAAATGTGATAGAATTTCGTTGAATTCTTAAATTAACCATAGTACAAAATGATCTAATCGGGTCTCTGTTTGCCCTACCCTAGAAGTTTAATAGTGCATTATACTCGCCATTTCATGCGCTTTTAGATGCCGCTTAGCCCAGGACGCTATATGAAATAGGAACGACGTAAATTGAACAAAAGTGATAGAATTTTGCTGAATTCTTAAATTAACCATAATATAAAATGATCTAATCGGGTCTCTGTTTGCCCTACCCTAGAAGTTTAATAGTGCATTTTACTCGCCATTTCATGCGCCTTCAGATGCCGCTAAGCCCAATAAGCTATCTGCAATAGAAGCGACGTAAATTGAACAAATGTGATAGAATTTCTTTGAATCCTTATATTAACCAAAATATAAAATGATCTAATCGGGTCTCTGATTGCCCTATCATAGAAGTTTAACAGTGCATTTCACTCGTCATTTCATGCGCTTTGACATGCCGCTTAGCCCAATAAGCTATCTGAAATAGGAGCGACGTAAATTGAACAAATGTGATAGAATTTCCCCGAAATCTTATATTAAACAAAATATAAAATGAGCTAATCGGGTTTCTGATTGCCCTATCATAAAAGTTGAGCAGTGCATTTTACTCGCCATTCCACGCGCTTTAAGATGGCGCCTAGCCCAGTACGCTATCTGAAATAGGAGCGACGTAAGTTGAACAAATGTGATAGAATTACGCTGAATTCTTACATTAACCATAATGTAAAATGATCTAATCGGGTCTCTGTTTGCACTACCCTAGAAGTTTAGTAGTGCATTTCACTCGTAACTTCATGCGCTTTGAGATGGCGCTAAGCACAATAAGTTATCTGTAATAGGAGCGACGTAAATTGAACAAATGTGATAGAATTTCGCTGAATTCTTATATTAACCAAAATATAAAATGATCTAATCGGGTCTCTGATTGCCCTATCATAGAAGTTTAGTAGTGCATATTACACGCCATTCCACGCGCTTTAAGATGCCGCCTAGCCCAGTACGCTATCTGAAATAGGAGCGACGTAAATTGAACAAATGTGATAAAATTTTGCTGACATCTTAAATTAACCATAATATAAAATGATCTCATCGGGTCTCTGTTTGCCCTACCCTAGAAGTTTAATAGTGCATTTTACTCGCCATTTCATGCGCCTTCAGATGCCGCTTAGCCCAATAAGCTATCTGAAATAGGAGCGACGTAAATTGAACAAGTGTGATAGAATTTCCCTGAAATCTTATATTAAACAAAATATAAAATGATCTAATCGGGTCTCTGTTTGCACTACCCTAGAAGTTTAGTAGTGCATTTCACTCGTAACTTCATGCGCTTTGAGATGGCGCTAAGCACAATAAGTTATCTGTAATAGGAGCGACGTAAATTGAACAAATGTGATAGAATTTCGCTGAATTCTTATATTAACCAAAATATAAAATGATCTAATCGGGTCTCTGATTGCCCTATCATAGAAGTTTAGTAGTGCATATTACACGCCATTCCACGCGCTTCAAGATGCCGCCTAGCCCAGTACGCTATCTGAAATAGGAGCGACGTAAATTGAACAAATGTGATAAAATTTTGCTGACATCTTAAATTAACCATAATATAAAATGATCTCATCGGGTCTCTGTTTGCCCTACCCTAGAAGTTTAATAGTGCATTTTACTCGCCATTTCATGCGCCTTCAGATGCCGCTTAGCCCAATAAGCTATCTGAAATAGGAGCGACGTAAATTGAACAAGTGTGATAGAATTTCCCTGAAATCTTATATTAAACAAAATATAAAATGATCTAATCGGGTCTCTGATTGCAATATCATAGAAGTTTAACAGTCCATTTCACTCGTCATTTCATGCGCTTTGACATGCCGCTTAGCCCAATAAGCTATCTGAAATAGGAGCGACGTAAATTGAACAAATGTGATAGAATTTCCATGAAATCTTATATTAAACAAAATATAAAAAGAGCTAATCGGGTCTCTGATTGCCCTATCATAAAACTTGAGCTGTGCATTTTACTCGCCATTCCACGCGCTTTAAGATAGCGTCTAGCCCAGTACGCTATCTGAAATAGGAGCGACGTAAGTTGAACAAATGTGATAGAATTTCGCTGAATTCTTTTATTAACCATAATGTAAAATGATCTAATCGGGTCTCTGTTCGCCCTAGCCTAGAAGTTTAATAGTGCATTTTATTCGCCATTTCATGCGCTTTGAGATGACGCTTAGCCCAATACGCTATCTGAAATAGGAGCGACGTAAATTGATCAAATGTGATAGAATTTCCCTGAAATCTTATATTAAACAAAATGTAAAATGATGTAATCGGGTCTCTGATTACTGTATCATAGAAGTATAGTAGTGCATTTTACTCGCCCTTCCACGCGCTTTAAGATGCCGCCTAGCCCAGTACGCTATCTGAAATAGGAGCGACGTAAGATGAACAAATGTGATAGAATTACGCTGAATTCTTATATTAATCGTAATATAAAATGATCTAATCGGGTCTCTGTTTGCATTATCCGAGAAGTTTAATAGTGCAGTTTACTCGCCATTTCATGCGCTTTGAAATGCCGCTTAGCCCAATACGCTATCTGAAATAGCAGCGACGTAAATTGAACAAATGTGATAGAATTTCCGTGAATTCTTATATTAACCTTAATGTAAAATGATCTAATCGGGTCTCTGTTCGCCCTACCATAGAAGTCTAATAGTGCATTTCACTCCCCATTTCATGCACTTTGAGATGCCGCTTAGCCCAATACGCTATCTGAAATAGGAGCGACGTAATTTGAACAAATGTGATAGAATTTCTCTGAATTCTTTTATTAACCATAATGTAAAATGATCTGATCGGGTCTCTGTTCGCCCTAGCCTAGAAGTTGAGCAGTGCATTTTACTCGCCATTCCACGCGCTTTAAGATGGCGCCTAGCCCAGTACGCTATCTGAAATAGGAGCGACGTAAGTTGAACAAATGTGATAGAATTTCGCTGAATTCTTTTATTAACCATAATGTAAAATGATCTAATCGGGTCTTTGTTTGCCCTACCCTAGAAGTTTAATAGTGCATTTCACTCGTCACTTCATGCGCTTTGAGATGCCGCTAAGCCCAATAAGCTATCTGAAATAGGAGCGACGTAAATTGAACAAATGTGATAGAATTTCGCTGAATTCTTACATTAACCATAATGTAAAATGATATAATCGGGTCTCTGTTTGCCCTACCCTAGAAGTTTAATAGTGCATTTCACTCGTCACTTCATGCGCTTTGAGATGCCGCTAAGCACAATAAGTTATCTGTAATAGGAGCGACGTAAATTGAACAAATGTGATAGAATTTCGCTGAATTCTTATATTAACCAAAATATAAAATGATCTAATCGGGTCTCTGATTGCCCTATCATAGAAGTTTAGTAGTGCATATTACACGCCATTCCACGCGCTTTAAGATGCCGCCTAGCCCAGTACGCTATCTGAAATAGGAGCGACGTAAATTGATCAAATGTGATAGAATTTCCCTGAAATCTTATATTAACCTTAATGTAAAATGATCTAATCGGGTCTCTGTTCGCCCTACCATAGAAGTCTAATAGTGCATTTCACTCCCCATTTCATGCACTTTGAGATGCCGCTTAGCCCAATACGCTATCTGAAATAGGAGCGACGTAATTTGAACAAATGTGATAGAATTTCTCTGAATTCTTTTATTAACCATAATGTAAAATGATCTGATCGGGTCTCTGTTCGCCCTAGCCTAGAAGTTGAGCAGTGCATTTTACTCGCCATTCCACGCGCTTTAAGATGGCGCCTAGCCCAGTACGCTATCTGAAATAGGAGCGACGTAAGTTGAACAAATGTGATAGAATTTCGCTGAATTCTTTTATTAACCATAATGTAAAATGATCTAATCGGGTCTTTGTTTGCCCTACCCTAGAAGTTTAATAGTGCATTTCACTCGTCACTTCATGCGCTTTGAGATGCCGCTAAGCCCAATAAGCTATCTGAAATAGGAGCGACGTAAATTGAACAAATGTGATAGAATTTCGCTGAATTCTTACATTAACCATAATGTAAAATGATATAATCGGGTCTCTGTTTGCCCTACCCTAGAAGTTTAATAGTGCATTTCACTCGTCACTTCATGCGCTTTGAGATGCCGCTAAGCACAATAAGTTATCTGTAATAGGAGCGACGTAAATTGAACAAATGTGATAGAATTTCGCTGAATTCTTATATTAGCCAAAATATAAAATGATCTAATCGGGTCTCTGATTGCCCTATCATAGAAGTTTAGTAGTGCATATTACACGCCATTCCACGCGCTTTAAGATGCCGCCTAGCCCAGTACGCTATCTGAAATAGGAGCGACGTAAATTGATCAAATGTGATAGAATTTCCCTGAAATCTTATATTAAACAAAATATAAAATGATCTAATCGGGTCGCTGATTGCAATATCATAGAAGTTTAACAGTGCATTTCACTCGTCATTTCATGCGCTTTGACATGCCGCTTAGCCCAATAAGCTATCTGAAATAGGAGCGACGTAAATTGAACAAATGTGATAGAATTTCCATGAAATCTTATATTAAACAAAATATAAAAAGAGCTAATCGGGTCTCTGATTGCCCTATCATAAAAGTTGAGCTGTGCATTTTACTCGCCATTCCACGCGCTTTAAGATAGCGTCTAGCCCAGTACGCTATCTGAAATAGGAGCGACGTAAGTTGAACAAATGTAATAGAATTTCGCTGAATTCTTATATTAACCGTAATATAAAATGATCTAATCGGGTCTCTGATTGCCCTATCATAGAAGTTTAATAGTGCATTTTACTCGCCATTCCATATGCTTTAAGGTGCCGCGTAGCCCAATACGCTATCTGGAATAGGAGCGACGTAAATTGAACAAATGTTATAGAATTTCCCTGAATTCTTATATTAACCTTAATGTAAAATGATCTAATCGGGTCTCTGTACGCCCTACCATAGAAATCTAATAGTGCATTTTACTCGCCATTCCACGCGCTTTAAGATGCCGCCTAGCCCAGTACGCTATCTGAAAGAGGAGCGACGTAAGTTGAACAAATGTGATAGAATTACGCTGAATTCTTATATTAACCGTAATATAAAATGATCTAATCGGGTCTCTGTTCGCCTTATCCTAGAAGTTTAATAGTGTATGTTACTCGCCATTTCATGCGCATTGAGATGCCGCTTAGCCCAATACGCTATCTGAAATAGGAGCGACGAAAGTTGAACAAATGTGATAGAATTTCGCTGAATTATTTTATTAACCAGAATGTAAAATGATCTAATCTGGTCTCTGTTCGCCCTAGCCTGGAAGTTTAATAGTGGATTTTACTCGGCATTCCACGCGCTTTAAGATGCCGCCTAGCCCAGTACGCTATCTGAAATAGGAGCGACCTAAATTGAACGAATGTGATAGAATTTTGCTGAATTCTTAAATTAACCATAATATAAAATGATCTAATCGAGTCTCTGCTTGCCCTACCCTAGAAGTTTAATAGTGCATTTTACTCGTCATTTTATGCGCTTTGAGATGCCGCTTTGCCCAATACGCTATCTGAAATAGGAGCGACGTAAATTGAACGAATGTGATAGAATTTCGCTCAATTCTTAAATTAACCATAATATAAAATGATCTAATCGGGTCTCTGTTTGCCCTACCCTAGAACTTTAATAGTGCAGTTTACTCGTCATTTCATGCGCTTTGAGATGCCGCTTAGCCTAATACGCTATCTGAAATAGGAGCGATATAAGTTGAACAAATGTGATAGAATTTCGCTGAACTCTTTTATTAACCATAATGTAAAATGATCTAATCGGATCTCTGTTCGCCCTAGCCTAGAACTTTAATAGCGCATTTTATTCGCCATTTCATACGCTTTGAGATGCCGCTTTGCCCAATACGCTATCTGAAATAGGAGCGACGTAAATTGAACAAATGTGATAGAATTTCACTTAATTCTTATATTAACCAAAATATAAAATGATCTAATCGGGTCTCTGATTGCCCTAGCATAGAAGTTTAACTGTGCATTTTACTCGCCATTCCGCGCGCTTTGAGATGCCGCTTAGCCCAATACGCTATCTGGAATAGGAGCGACGTAAATTGATCAAATGTGACAGAATTTCCCTGAATACTTATATTAACCTTAATGTAAAATGATCTGATCGGCTCTCTGTTCGCCCTACCATAGAAGTCTAATAGTGCATTGCAATCGCCATTTCATGCGCTTTGAGATGCCGCTTAGCCCAATACGCTATCTGAAATAGGAGCGACGTAAATTGAACAAATCTGATAGAATTTTGCTGAACTCTTAAATTAACCATAATATAAAATGATCTAATCGGGTATCTGTTTGCCCTACCCTAGAAGCTTAATATTGCATTTTACTCGCCATTTCATGCGCTTTGAGCTGCCGCTTAGCCCAATACGCTATCTGAAATAGGAGCGACTTAAGTTGAAAAAATGTGATAGAATTTCGCTGAATTCTTTTATGAACCATAATGTAAAATGATCTAATCGGATCTCTGTTCGCCCTAACCTAGAAGTTTAATAGTGCATTTTATTCTCCATTTCATGCGCCTTGAGATGCCGCTTAGCCCAATACGCTATCTGAAATAGGAGCGACGTAAATTGACAAATGTGATAGAATTTCCCTGAATTCTTATATTATCCTTAATGTAAAATGATCTAATCGGGTCTCTGTTCGACCTACCCTAGAAGTTTAATAGTGCATTTCACTTGTCATTTCATGCGCTTTGAGATGCCGCTTAGCCCTATAAGCTATCTGAAATAGGAGCGACGTAAATTGAATAAATGTGATAGAATTTCGCTGAATTCTTATATTAACCAAATTATAAAATGATCTAATCGGGTCTCTGATTGCCCTATTATAGAAGTTCAATAGTGCGTTTTACTCGCCATTCCACGCGCTTTAAGATGCCGCCTCGCCCAGTACGCTATCTGAAATAGGAGCGACGTAAATTGAACAAATGTGATAGAATTTTGCTGAATTCCTAAATTGACGGTAATATAAAATGATCTAATCGGGTCTCTGTTAGACCTACCCTAGAAGTTTAATAGTGCATTTCACTCGCCATTTCATGCGCTTTGAGGTGCCGCTTAGCCCACTACGCTATCTGAAATAGGAGAGACGTAAATTGAACAAATGTGATAGAATTTCGCTGAATTCTTTTATTAATCGTAATGTAAAATGATCTAATCGGGTCTGTGTTCGCCCTAGCCTATAAGTTTAATAGTGCATTTTATTCGCCATCTCATGTGCTTTGAGATGCCGCTTAGCCCAATACGCTGTCTGAAATAGGAGCGACGTAAATTGAACAAATGTGATAGAATTTCCCTGAATTCTTATATTAACCTTAACGTAAAATGATCTAATCGGGTCTCTGTTTGCCCTAGCCTAGAAGATTAATAGTGCATTTTATTCGACATTCCGTGCGCTTTGAGATGCTGCTTAGCCCAATACGCTATCTTAAATAGGACCGACGGTAAATTGAACAAATGTGATAGAATTTCGCTGAATTCATATATTAACCAAAATATAAAATGATCTAATCGGGTCTCTGATTGCCCTATCATAGAAGTTTAATAGTGCATTTCACTCATCATTTCATGCGCTTTGAGATGCCGCTTAGCCGAATACGCTATCTGAAATAGGAGCGACGTAAATTGAACAAATGTGATAGAATTTCCCTGAATTCTTATATTAACCTTAATGTAAAATGATCTAATCGGGTCTCTGTTTGCCCTAGCCAAGAAGATTAATAGTGCATTTTATTGGACATTCCATGCGCTTTGAGATGCCGCTTAGCCCTATAAGCTATCTGAAATAGGAGCGACGTAAATTGAACAAATGTGATAGAATTTCGCTGAATTCTTATATTAACCATAATATAAAATGATCTAATCGGGTCTCTGATTGCCCTATCATAGAAGTTTAATAGTGCATTTTGCTCGTCATTTCATGCGCTTTGAGATGCCGCTTAGCACACTGCGCTATCTGAAATAGGAGAGACGTAAATTGAACAAATGTGATAGTATTTCGCTGAATTCTTATATTAACCATAATATAAAATGATCTAATCGGGTCTCTGATTGCCCTATCATAGAAGTTTAATAGTGAATTTTACTCGCCATTTCATGCGCTTTGAGATGCCGCTTAGCCCAATACGCTATCTGAAATAGGAGCGACGTAAATTGAACAAATGTGATAGAATTTCCCTGAATTCTTAAAATAACATTAATGTAAAATGATCTAATCGGGTCTCTGTTCGCCCTACCCTAGAAGTTTAATATTGCATTGCACTCGCCATTTCATGCGCTTTGAGATGCCGCTTAGCCCAATACGCTATCTGAAATAGGAGCGACGTAAATTGAACAAATGTGATAGAATTACGCTGAATTCTTATATTAACCGTAATGTAAAATTATCTAATCGGGTCTTTCTTTGCCTTACCCTAGAAGTTTAATAGTGCATTTCACTCGTCATTTTATGCGCTTTGAGATGCCGCTTAGCCCACTACGCTATCTGAAATAGGAGAGACGTAAATTTAACAAATGTGGTAGAATTTCGCTGAATTCATTTATTAACCGTAATGTAAAATGATCTAATCGGGTCTCTGTTCACCCTAGCCTATAAGTTTAATAGTGCATTTTATTCGCCATCTCATGCGCTTTGAGATGCCGCTTAGCTCAATAAGCTATCTGAAATAGGAGCGACGTAAATTGAATAAATGTGATGGAATTTCGCTGAATTCTTATATTAACCAAAATATCAAATGATCTAATCGGGTCTCTTATTGCCCTATCATAGAAGCTTAATAGTGCATTTTACTCGACATTCCACGCGCTTTAAGGTGCCGCCTAGCCCAGTACGCTATCTGAAATAGGAACGACGTAAATTGAACAAAAGTGATAGAATTTTGCTGAATGATTAAATTAACCATAATATAAAATGATCTAATCGGGTCTCTGTTTGACCTACCCTAGAAGTTTAATAGTGCATTTTACTCGTCATTTCATGCGCTTTGAGATGCCGCTTTGCCCAATACGCTATCTGAAATAGGAGCGACGTAAGTTGAACAAATGTGATTGAATTTCGCTGAATTCTTTTATTAACCATAATGTAAAATGATCTAATCGGGTCTCTGTTCGCCCTAGCCTAGAAGTTTAATAGTGGATGTTACTCGCCATTCCACGCGCTTTAAGATGCCGCCTAGCCCAGTACGCTATCTCAAGCAGGTGCGGCGTAAGTTGAACAAATGTGATAGAATTACGCTGAATTCTTATATTATCCGTAATATAAAATGATCTAATCGGTTCTCTGTTTGCCTTATCCTAGAAGTTTAATAGTACATCTTACTCGCCATTTCATGCGCTTTGAGATACCGCCTAGCCCAACACGCTATCTGAAATAGGAGAGACGTAAATTTAACAAATGTGTTAGAATTTCCCTGAATTCTTATATTAACCTTAATGTAAAATGATCTAATCGGGTCTCTGTTCGCCCTACCCTAGAAGTTTAATAGTGCATTTCACTCCTCATTTCATGCGCTTTGATATGCCGCTTAGCTCAATAAGCTATCTGAAATTGGAGCGACGTAAATTGAATAAATGTGATGGAATTTCGCTGAATTCTTATATTAACCAAAATATAAAATGATCTAATCGGGTCTCTTATTGCCCTATCATAGAAGCTTAATAGTGCATTTTACTCGCCATTCCACGCGCTTTAAGGTGCCGCCTAGCCCAGTACGCTATCTGAAATAGGAACGACGTAAATTGAACAAAAGTGATAGAATTTTGCTGAATGATTAAATTAACCATAATATAAAATGATCTAATCGGGTCTGTGTTTGCCCTACCCTAGAAGTTTAATAGTGCATTTTACTCGCCATTTCATGCGCTTTGAGATGCCGCTTATCCGAATACGCTATCTGAAATAGGAGCGACCTAAATTGAACAAATGTGATAGAATTTCGCTGAATTCTTTTATTAACCATAATGTAATATGATCTAATCGGGTCTCTGTTTGCCTTACCCTAGAAGTTTAATAGTGCATTTTACTCGCCATTTCATGCGCTTTGAGGTGCCGCTTAGCCCAATACGCTATCTGAAATAGGAGCGACGTAAATTGAACAAATGTGATAGAATTTCGTTGAATTCTTAAATTAACCAAAATATATAATGATCTAATCGGGTCTCTGTTCGCCCTAGCCTAGAAGTTTAATAGTGCATTTTACTCGCCCTTCCACGCGCTTTAAGATGCCGCCTAGCCCAGTACGCTATCTCAAGCAGGTGCGGCGTAAGTTGAACAAATGTGATAGAATTACGTTGAATTCTTATATTATCCGTAATATAAAATGATCTAATCGGTTCTCTGTTTGCCTTATCCTAGAAGTTTAATAGTACATCTTACTCGCCATTTCATGCCCTTTGAGATGCCGCTTAGCTCAATACGCTATCTGAAATAGGAGCGACGTAAGTTGAACAAATGTGATAGAATTTCGCTGAATTTTTATATTAACCGTAATATAAAATGATTTAACCGGGTCTTTGTTCGCCCTACCCTAGAAGTTTAATAGTGCATTTTACTAGCCACTTCATGCGCTATCAGATGCCGCTTAGCCCAATACGCTATCTTTAATTGGAGCCACGTAAATTGAACAAATGTGATAGAATTTCGCTGAATTCTTAAATTAACCATAATATAAAATGATCTAAACGGGTCTCTATTTGCCGTACCCTAGAAGTTTAATAGTGCATTTTACTCGCCATTTCTTGCGCTTTGAGATGCCGCTTGGCCCAATACGCTATCTGAAATAGGAGCGACGTAAATTGAACAAATGTGATAGAATTTCGCTGAATTCTTATATTAACCAAAATATAAAATGATCTAATCGGGTCTCTGATTGCCCTATCATAGAAGTTTAATAGTGCATTTTACTCGCCATTCCGCGCGCTTTAAGATACCGCCTAGCCCAGTATGCTATCTGAAATAGGAACTACGTAAATTGAACAAATGTGATAGAATTTTGCTGAATTCTTAAATTAAGCATAATATAAAATGATCTAATCGGGTCTCTGATTGCCCTACACTAGAAGTATAATAGTGCATTTTACTCGCCATGTCTTGCGCTTTGAGATGCAGCTTACCCCAATACGCTATCTGAAATAGGAGCGACGTAAATTGAACAAATGTGATAGCGTTTCGCTGAATTCTTATATTAACCAAAACATAAAATGATCTAATCGGGTCTCTGATAGCCCTATCATAGAAGTTTAATAGTGCATTTTACTCGCCATTCCACGCGCTTTAAGATGCCGCCTAGCCCAGTACGCTATCTGCAATAGGAGCGACGTAAATTGAACGAATGTGATAGAATTTTGCTGAATTCTTAAATTAAGCATAATATAAAATGATCTAATCGGGTCTCTGATTGCCCTACACTAGAAGTATAATAGTGCATTTTACTCGCCATTTCATGCGCTTTGAGATGCCGCTTAGCCCAATACGCTATCTTTAATAGGAGCGACGTAAATTGAACAAATGTGATAGAATTTCGCTGAATACTTATATTAGCAAAATATAAAATGACCTAAACGGGTCTCTGATTGCCCTATCATAGTAGTTTAGTAGTGCATTTTACTCGCCATTCCACGCGCATTAAGATGCCGCCTAGCCCAGTGCGCTATCTGAAATAGGAGCGACGTAAGTTGAACAAATGCGATAGAATTACGCTGAATTCTTATATTAACCGTAATATAAAATGATCTAATCGGGTCTCTGATTGCCGTATCATAGAAGCTTGATAGTGCATTTTACTCGACATTCCACGCGCTTTAAGTTGCCGCATAGCCCAGTACGCTATCTGAAATAGGAGCTACGTAAGTTGAACAAATGTGACAGAATTACGCTGAATTCTTATATTAACCGCAATATAAAATGACCTAATCGGGTCTCTGTTTGCCTTATCCTAGAAGTTTAATAGCGCATTTTCCTCGCCATTTCATGCGCTTTGAGATGCCGCTTAGCCCAGTACGCTATCTGAAATATGAGCGACGTACATTGAACAAATGTGATAGAATTTCGCTGAATTCTTATATTAACCAAAATATAAAATGATCTAATCGGGTCTCTGATAGCCCTATCATAGAAGTTTAATAGTGCATTTTACTCGCCATTCCACGCGCTTTAAGATGCCGCCTAGCCCAGTACGCTATCTGAAAGAGGAGCGACGTAAGTTGAACAAATGTGATAGAATTACGCTGAATTCTTATATTAACCGTAATATAAAATGATCTAATCGGGTCTCTGTTCGCCTTATTCTAGAAGTTTAATAGTGTATGTTACTCGCCATTTCATGCGCATTGAGATGCCTCTTAGCCCAATACGCTATCTGAAATAGGAGCGACGTAAATTGAACAAATGTGATAGAATTTCGCTGAATTCTTATATTAACCGTAATATAAAATGATTTAACCGGGTCTTCGTTCGCCCTACCCTAGAAGTTTAATAGTGCATTTTACTAGCCACTTCATGCGCTATCAGATGCCGCTTAGCCCAATACGCTATCTTTAATTGGAGCCACGTAAATTGAACAAATGTGATAGAATTTCGCTGAATTCTTAAATTAACCATAATATAAAATGATCTAAACGGGTCTCTATTTGCCCTACCCTAGAAGTTTAATAGTGCATTTTACTCGCCATTTCTTGCGCTTTGAGATGCCGCTTAGCCCAATACGCTATCTGAAATAGGAGCGACGTAAATTGAACAAATGTAATAGAATTTCGCTGAATTCTTATATTAACCGAAATAAAAAATTTTCTAATCGGGACTCTGATTGCCGTATCATAGAAGTTTAGTAGTGCATTTTACTCGCCATTCCACGCGCTTTAAGATGCCGCGTAGCCCAGTACGCTATCTGAAATAGGAGCGACGTAAATTGAACAAATGTGATAGAATTTCGCTGAATTCTTATATTAACCAAAACATAAAATGATCTAATCGGGTCTCTGATAGCCCTATCATAGAAGTTTAATAGTGCATTTTACTCGCCATTCCACGCGCTTTAAGATGCCGCCTAGCCCAGTATGCTATCTGAAATTGGAACTACGTAAATTGAACAAATGTGATAGAATTTTGCTGAATTCTTAAATTAAGCATAATATAAAATGATCTAATCGGGTCTCTGATTGCCCTACAGTAGAAGTATAATAGTGCATTTTACTCGCCATGTCTTGCGCTTTGAGATGCAGCTTACCCCAATACGCTATCTGAAATAGGAGCGACGTAAATTGAACAAATGTGATAGCGTTTCGCTGAATTCTTATATTAACCAAAACATAAAATGATCTAATCGGGTCTCTGATAGCCCTATCATAGAAGTTTAATAGTGCATTTTACTCGCCATTCCACGCGCTTTAAGATGCCGCCTAGCCCAGTACGCTATCTGAAATAGGAACGACGTAAATTGAACAAATGTGATAGAATTTTGTTGACTTCTTAAATTAATCATAATATAAAATGATCTAATCGGGTCCCTGTTCGCCCTACCCTAGAAGTTTAATAGTGCATTTTACTCGCCATTTCATGCGCTTTCAGATGCCGCTTAGCCCAATACGCTATCTTTAATAGGAGCGACGTAAATTGAACAAATGTGATAGAATTTCGCTGAATTCTTATATTAGCAAAATATAAAATGACCTAAACGGGTCTCTGATTGCCCTATCATAGTAGTTTAGTAGTGCATTTTACTCGCCATTCCACGCGCTTTAAGATGCCGCCTAGCCCAGTGCGCTATCTGAAATAGGAGCGAGGTAAGTTGAACAAATGTGATAGAATTACGCTGAATTCTTATATTAACCGTAATATAAAATGATCTAATCGGGTCTCTGATTGCCCTATCATAGAAGTTTAATAGTGCATTTTAATCGCCTTTCCACGCGCTTTAAGATGCCGCCTAGCCCAGTACGCTATCTGAAATAGGAACGACGTAAATGGAACAAATGTGATAGAATTTTGCTGGCTTCTTAAATTAATCATAATATAAGATGATGTAATCGGGTCTCTGTTTGCCCTGCCCTAGAAGTTTAATAGTGCATTTTACTCGCCATTTCATGCGCTTTCAGATGCCGCTTAGCCCAATACGCTATCCTTAATAGGAGCGACGTAAATTGAACAAATGTGACAGAATTTCGCTCAATACTTATATTAACCAAAATATAAAATGATCAAATCGGGTCTCTGTTTGCCCTACCCTAGAAGTTTAATAGTGCATTTTACTCGCCATTTCATGCGCATTGAGATGCCGCTTAGCCCAATAGGCTATCTGAAATAGGAGCGACGTAAATTGAACAAATGTGATAGAATTTCGCTGAATTCTTAAATTAACCATAATATAAAATGATCTTATCGGGTCTCTGTTTGCCCTGCCCTAGAAGTTTAATAGTGCATTTTACTCGCCATTTCATGCGCTTTCAGATGCCGCTTAGCCCAATACGCTATCCTTAATAGGAGCGACGTAAATTGAACAAATGTGACAGAATTTCGCTCAATACTTATATTAACCAAAATATAAAATGATCAAATCGGGTCTCTGTTTTGCCTACCCTAGAAGTTTAATAGTGCATTTTACTCGTCATTTCATGCGCTTTGAGATGCCGCATAGCCCAATACGCTATCTGAAATAAGAACGACGTAAATTGAACAAATGTGATAGAATTTTTCTGAATTCTTAAATTAACCATAATATAAAATGATCTAATCGGGTCTCTGTTTGCCCTACCCTTGAAGTTTAATAGTGCATTTTACTCGCCCTTTCATGCGCTTTGAGATGCCACTACTCCCAATACGCTATCTGAAATAGGAGCGACGTAAATTGAACAAATCTGATAGAATTTCGCTGAATTCTTATATTAACCAAAATACAAAATGATGTAATCGGGTCTCTGATTGCCCTATCATAGAAGTTTAATAGTGCATTTTACTCGCCATTTCACGCGCTTTGAGATGCCGCTTAGCCCAATACGCTATCTGAAATAGGAGCGACGTAAATTGAACAAATGTGATAGAATTTCGCTGAATTCTTATATTAAACAAAATATAAAATGATCTAATCGGGTCTCTGATTGCCCTATCATAGAAGTTTAATAGTGCGTTTTACTCGCCATTCCGCGCGCTTTAAGATACCGCCTAGCCCAGTATGCTATCTGAAATAGGAACTACGTAATTGAACAAATGTGATAGAATTTTGCTGAATTCTTAAATTAAGCATAATATAAAATGATCTAATCGGGTCTCTGATTGCCCTACACTAGAAGTATAATAGTGCATTTTACTCGCCATTTCATGCGCTTTGAGATGCCGCTTAGCCCAATACGCTATCTGAAATAGGAGCGACGTGAATTAAACAAATGTAATAGAATTTCGCTGAATTCTTATATTAACCAAAATACAAAATGATCTAATCGGGTCTCTGATTGCCCTACCCTAGAAGTTTAATAGTGCATTTTACTCGCCATGTCTTGCGCTTTGAGATGCAGCTTACCCCAATACGCTATCTGAAATAGGAGCGACGTAAATTGAACAAATGTGATAGAGTTTCGCTGAATTCTTATATTAACCAAAACATAAAATGATCTAATCGGGTCTCTGATAGCCCTATCATAGAAGTTTAATAGTGCATTTTACTCGCCATTCCACGCGCTTTAAGATGCCGCCTAGCCCAGTACGCTATCTGAAAGAGGAGTGACGTAAGTTGAACAAATGTGATAGAATTACGCTGAATTCTTATATTAACCGTAATATAAAATGATCTAATCGGGTATCTGTTTGCCCCACCCTAGAAGTTTAATAGTGCATTTTACTCATCATTTCATGCGCTTTCAGATGCCGCTTAGCCCAATACGCTATCTTTAATAGGAGCGACGTAAATTCAACAAATGTGACAGAATTTCGCTCAATTCTTATATTAACCAAAATATAAAATGATCTAATCGGGTCTCTGTTTGCCCTACCCTAGAAGTTTAATAGTGCATTTTACTCGTCATTTCATGCGCTTTGAGATGTCGCATAGCCCAATACGCTATCTGAAATAGGAACGACGTAAATTGAACAAATGTGATAGAATTTCGCTGAATTCTTATATTAACCAAAATATAAAATGATCTAATCGGGTCTCTGATTGCCCTATCATAGAAGTTTGATAGTGCATTTTACTCGCCATTTCATGCGCTTTGAGATGCCGCTGAGCCCAGTACGCTATCTGCAATAGGAGCGACGTAAATTGAACAAATGTGATAGCATTTCGCTGAATTCTTATATTAACCAAAATATAAAATGATCTAATCGGGTCTCTGATAGCCCTATCATAGAAGTTTAATAGTGCATTTTACTCGCCATTCCACGCGCTTTAAGATGCCGCATAGCCCAATACGCTATCTGAAATAGCAACGACGTAAATTGAACAAATGTGATAGAATTTTTCTGAATTCTTAAATTAACCATAATATAAAATGATCTAATCGGGTCTCTGTTTGCCCTACCCTTGAAGGTTAATAGTGCATTTTACTCGCCCTTTCATGCGCTTTGAGATGCCGCTACTCCCAATACGCTATCTGAAATAGGAGCGACGTAAATTGAACAAATGTGATAAAATTTCGCTGAATTCTTATATTAACCAAAATACAAAATGATCTAATCGGGTCTCTGATTGCCCTAACCTAGAAGTTTAATAGTGCATTTTACTCGCCATTCTACGCGCTTTAAGATGCCGCCTAGCCCAGTACGCTATCTGAAATAGGAGCTACGGAAGTTGAACAAATGTGACAGAATTACGCTGAATTCTTATATTAACCTTAATGTAAAATGATCTAACCTGGTCTCTGTTCGCCCTACCCTAGAAGTTTAATAGTGCATTTCACTCGTCATTTCATGCGCTTTGAGATGCCGCTTAGCCCAATAAGCTATCTGAAATAGGAGCGACGTAAATTGAACAAATGTGATAAAATTTCGCTGAATTCTTATAAGAACCATAATATAAAATGATCTAATCGGGTCTTTGTTCGCCCTACCCTAGAAGTTTAATAGTGCATTTCACTCGTCATTTTATGCTCTTTGAGATGCCGCTTAGCCCAATAAGCTATCTGAAACAGGAGCGACGTAAATTGACCAAATGTGATAGAATTTCGCTGAATTCTTATATTAACCAAAATATAAAATGATCTAATCGGGTCTCTGATTGCCCTATCATAGAAGTTTAATAGTGAATTTTACTCGCCATTCCACGCGCTTTAAGATGCCGCTTAGCCCAATACGCTATCTGCAATAGGAGCGACGTAAATTGAACGAATGTGATAGAATTTTGCTGAATTCTTAATTAAACATAATATAAAATGATATCTAATCGGGTCTCTGATTGCCCTACACTAGAAGTATAATAGTGCATTTTACTCGCCATTTCATGCGCTTTGAGATGCCGCATAGCCCAATACGCTATCTGAAATAGGAGCGACGTAAATTAAACAAATGTAATAGAATTCGCTGAATTCTTATATTAACCAAAATACAAAATGATCTAATCGGGTCTCTGATTGCCCTAACCTAGAAGTTTAATAGTGCATTTTACTCGCCCTTTCATGCGCTTTGAGATGCCGCTACTCCCAATACGCTATCTGAAATAGGAGCGACGTAAATTGAACAAATCTGATAGAATTTCGCTGAACTCTTATACTAACCAAAATATAAAATGATCTAATCGGGTCTCTGTTTGCCTTATCCTAGAAGTTTAATAGTGCATTTTACTCACCATTTCATGCGCATTGAGATGCCGCTTAGCCCAATACGCTATCTGAAATATCAGCGACGTAAATTGAACAAATGTGAGAGAATTTCGCTGAATTCTTATATTAACCAAAATATAAAATGATGTAATCGGTCTCTGATTGCCCTATCATAGAGGTTTAGTAGTGCATTTTACTCGCCCTTCCACGCGCTTTGAGATGCCGCCTAGCCCACTACGCTATCTGAAATAGGAGCGACGTAAGTTGAACAAATGTGATAGAATTACGCTGAATTCTTATATTAACCGTAATATAAAATGATCTAATCAGGTCTCTGTTTGCCCTACCCTAGAAGTTTAATAGTGCATTTTACTCGTCATTTCATGCGCTTTGAGATGTCGCATAGCCCAATACGCTATCTGAAAATAGGAACGACGTAAATTGAACAAATGTGACAGAATTTCGCTGAATTCTTATGTTAACCAAAATATAAAATGATCTAATCGGGTCTCTGATTGCCCTATCATAGAAGTTTGATAGTGCATTTTACTCGACAGTCCACGCGCTTTAAGTTGCCGCCTAGCCCAGTACGCTATCTGAAATAGGAAGCTACGTAAGTTGAACAAATGTGACAGAATTACGCTGAATTCTTATATTAACCGCAATATAAAATGATCTAATCGGGTCTCTGTTTGCCTTATCCTAGAAGTTTAATAGTGTATGTTACTCGCCATTTCAT
Organism: Macropis europaea; assembly: GCA_916610135.2. Lineage (NCBI taxonomy): Eukaryota > Metazoa > Arthropoda > Insecta > Hymenoptera > Melittidae > Macropis > Macropis europaea. The sequence continues at coordinate 50,091 of CAKAJE020000147.1, read as the reverse complement.
GCGCATTGAGATGCCGCTTAGCCCAATACGCTATCTGAAATAGGAGCGACGTAAATTGAACAAATGTGATAGAATTTCGCTGAATTCTTATATTAACCGTAATATAAAATGATCTATTCGGGTTTCTGTTCGCCCTACCCCAGAAGTTTAATAGAGCATTTCACTCGTCAATCCATGCGCTTTGAGATGCCGCTTAGCCCAATGCGCTATCTGAAATAGGAGCGACGTAAATTGAACAAATGTGATAGAATTTCGCTGAATTCTTATATTAACAAAATACAAAATGATCTAATCGGGTCTCTGATTGCCCTATCATAGAAGTATAATAGTGCATTTTACTCGCCATTCTACGCGCTTTAAGATGCCGCCTAGCCCAGTACGCTATCTGAAATAGGAGCTACGTAAGTTGAACAAATGTGACAGAATTACGCTGAATTCTTATATTAACCTTAACGTAAAATGATCTAATCTGGTCTCTGTTCGCCCTACCCTAGAAGTTTAATAGTGCATTTCACTCGTCGTTTCATGCGCTTTCAGATGCCGCTTAGCCCAATAAGCTATCTGAAATAGGAGCGACGTAAATTGAACAAATGTGATAGAATTTCGCTGAATTCTTATATGAACCAAAATATAAAATGATCTAATCGGGTCTCTGATTGCCCTATCATAGAAGTTTAATAGTGCATTTTACTCGCCATTCCGCGCGCTTTAAGATACCGCCTAGCCCAGTATGCTATCTGAAACAGGAACTACGTAAATTGAACAAATGTGATAGAATTTTGCTGAATTCTTAAATTAAGCATAATATAAAATGATCTAATCGGGTCTCTGTTTGCCCTACCCTAGAAGTTTAACAGTGCATTTTACTCGCCATTTCATGCGCTTTGAGATGCCGCTTAGCCCAATACGCTATCTGAAATAGGAGCGACGTAAATGAACAAATGTGATAGAATTTCGCTGAATTCTTAAATTAACCATAATATAAAATGATCTAATGGGGTCTCTGTTTGCCCTACCCTAGAAGTTTAATAGTGCATTTTACTCGTTATTTCATGCGCTTTGAGATGCCGCTTAGCACAATACGCTATCTGAAATAGGAGCGACGTAAGTTGAACAAATGTGATAGAATTACGCTGAATTCTTATATTAACCGTAATATAAAATGATCTAATCGGGTCTCTGTTTGCCCTGCCCTAGAAGTTTAATAGTGCATTTTACTCGTCATTTCATGCGCTTTCAGAAGTCGCATAGCCCAATACGCTATCTGAAATAGGAACGACGTAAATTGAACAAATGTGATAGAATTTCGCTGAATTCTTATGTTAACCAAAATATAAAATGATCTAATCGGGTCTCTGATTGCCCTATCATAGAAGTTTGATAGTGCATTTTACTCGACATTCCACGCGCTTTAAGTTGCCGCCTAGCCCAGTACGCTATCTGAAATACGAGCTACGTAAGTTGAACAAATGTGACAGAATTACGCTGAATTCTTATATTAACCGCAATATAAAATGACCTAATCGGGTCTCTGTTTGCCTTATCCTAGAAGTTTAATAGTGCATTTTACTCGCCATTTCATGCGCTTTGAGATGCCGCTTAGCCCAGTACGCTATCTGAAATATGAGCGACGTAAATTGAACAAATGTGATAGAATTTCGCTGAATTCTGATATTAACCAAAATATAAAATGATCTAATCGGGTCTCTGATAGCCCTATCATAGAAGTTTAATAGTGCATTTTACTCGCCATTCCACGCGCTTTAAGATGCCGCATACCCCGGAAGGCTATCTGAAAGAGGAGCGACGTAAGTTGAACAAATGTGATAGAATTACGCTGAATTCTTATATTAACCGTAATATAAAATGATCTATTCGGGTCTCTGTTCGCCTTATCCTAGAAGTTTAATAGTGTATGTTACTCGCCATTTCATGCGCATTGAGATGCCGCTTAGCCCAATACGCTATCTGAAATAGGAGCGACGTAAATTGAACAAATCTGATAGAATTTCGCTGAATTTTTATATTAACCGTAATATAAAATGATTTAACCGGGTCTTTGTTCGCCCTACCCTAGAAGTTTAATAGTGCATTTTACTAGCCACTTCATGCGCTATCAGATGCCGCTTAGCCCAATACGCTATCTTTAATTGGAGCCACGTAAATTGAACAAATGTGATAGAATTTCGCTGAATTCTTAAATTAACCATAATATAAAATGATCTAAACGGGTCTCTATTTGCCCTACCCTAGAAGTTTAATAGTGCATTTTACTCGCCATTTCTTGCGCTTTGAGATGCCGCTTGGCCCAATACGCTATCTGAAATAGGAGCGACGTAAATTGAACAAATGTAATAGAATTTCGCTGAATTCTTATATTAACCGAAATATAAAATTTTCTAATCGGGACTCTGATTGCCGTATCATAGAAGTTTAGTAGTGCATTTTACTCGCCATTCCACGCGCTTTAAGATGCCGCGTAGCCCAGTACGCTATCTGAAATAGGAGCGACGTAAATTGAACAAATGTGATAGAATTTCGCTGAATTCTTATATTAACCAAAATATAAAATGATCTAATCGGGTCTCTGATTGCCCTATCATAGAAGTTTAATAGTGCATTTTACTCGCCATTCCGCGCGCTTTAAGATACCGCCTAGCCCAGTATGCTATCTGAAATAGGAACTACGTAAATTGAACAAATGTGATAGAATTTTGCTGAATTCTTAAATTAAGCATAATATAAAATGATCTAATCGGGTCTCTGATTGCCCTACACTAGAAGTATAATAGTGCATTTTACTCGCCATGTCTTGCGCTTTGAGATGCAGCTCACCCCAATACGCTATCTGAAATAGGAGCGACGTAAATTGAACAAATGTGATAGCGTTTCGCTGAATTCTTATATTAACCAAAACATAAAATGATCTAATCGGGTCTCTGATAGCCCTATCATAGAAGTTTAATAGTGCATTTTACTCGCCATTCCACGCGCTTTAAGATGCCGCCTAGCCCAGTACGCTATCTGCAATAGGAGCGACGGTAAATTGAACGAATGTGATAGAATTTTGCTGATTCTTAAATTAAGCATAATATAAAATGATCTAATCGGGTCTCTGATTGCCCTACACTAGAAGTATAATAGTGCATTTTACTCGCCATATCATGCGCTTTGAGATGCCGCTTAGCCCAATACGCTATCTTTAATAGGAGCGACGTAAATTGAACAAATGTGATAGAATTTCGCTGAATACTTATATTAGCAAAATATAAAATGACCTAAACGGGTCTCTGATTGCCCTATCATAGTAGTTTAGTAGTGCATTTTACTCGCCATTCCACGCGCATTAAGATGCCGCCTAGCCCAGTGCGCTATCTGAAATAGGAGCGACGTAAGTTGAACAAATGCGATAGAATTACGCTGAATTCTTATATTAACCGTATATAAAATGATCTAATCGGGTCTCTGATTGCCGTATCATAGAAGCTTGATAGTGCATTTTACTCGACATTCCACGCGCTTTAAGTTGCCGCATAGCCCAGTACGCTATCTGAAATAGGAGCTACGTAAGTTGAACAAATGTGACAGAATTACGCTGAATTCTTATATTAACCGCAATATAAAATGACCTAATCGGGTCTCTGTTTGCCTTATCCTAGAAGTTTAATAGTGCATTTTCCTCGCCATTTCATGCGCTTTGAGATGCCGCTTAGCCCAGTACGCTATCTGAAATATGAGCGACGTACATTGAACAAATGTGATAGAATTTCGCTGAATTCTTATATTAACCAAAATATAAAATGATCTAATCGGGTCTCTGATAGCCCTATCATAGAAGTTTAATAGTGCATTTTACTCGCCATTCCACGCGCTTTAAGATGCCGCCTAGCCCAGTACGCTATCTGAAAGAGGAGCGACGTAAGTGGAACAAATGTGATAGAATTACGCTGAATTCTTATATTAACCGTAACATAAAATGATCTAATCGGGTCTCTGTTCGCCTTATTCTAGAAGTTTAATAGTGTATGATACTCGCCATTTCATGCGCATTGAGATGCCTCTTAGCCCAATACGCTATCTGAAATAGGAGCGACGTAAATTGAACAAATGTGATAGAATTTCGCTGAATTCTTATATTAACCGTAATATAAAATGATTTAACCGGGTCTTCGTTCGCCCTACCCTAGAAGTTTAATAGTGCATTTTACTAGCCACTTCATGCGCTATCAGATGCCGCTTAGCCCAATACGCTATCTTTAATTGGAGCCACGTAAATTGAACAAATGTGATAGAATTTCGCTGAATTCTTAAATTAACCATAATATAAAATGATCTAAACGGGTCTCTATTTGCCCTACCCTAGAAGTTTAATAGTGCATTTTACTCGCCATTTCTTGCGCTTTGAGATGCCGCTTAGCCCAATACGCTATCTGAAATAGGAGCGACGTAAATTGAACAAATGTAATAGAATTTCGCTGAATTCTTATATTAACCGAAATATAAAATTTCTAATCGGGACTCTGATTGCCGTATCATAGAAGTTTAGTAGTGCATTTTACTCGCCATTCCACGCGCTTTAAGATGCCGCGTAGCCCAGTACGCTATCTGAAATAGGAGCGACGTAAATTGAACAAATGTGATAGAATTTCGCTGAATTCTTATATTAACCAAAATATAAAATGATCTAATCGGGTCTCTGATTGCCCTATCATAGAAGTTTAATAGTGCATTTTACTCGTCATTCCGCGCGCTTTAAGATACCGCCTAGCCCAGTATGCTATCTGAAATAGGAACTACGTAAATTGAACAAATGTGATAGAATTTTGCTGAATTCTTAAATTAAGCATAATATAAAATGATCTAATCGGGTCTCTGATTGCCCTACACTAGAAGTATAATAGTGCATTTTACTCGCCATGTCTTGCGCTTTGAGATGCAGCTTACCCCAATACGCTATCTGAAATAGGAGCGACGTAAATTGAACAAATGTGATAGCGTTTCGCTGAATTCTTATATTAACCAAAACATAAAATGATCTAATCGGGTCTCTGATAGCCCTATCATAGAAGTTTAATAGTGCATTTTACTCGCCATTCCACGCGCTTTAAGATGCCGCCTAGCCCAGTATGCTATCTGAAATTGGAACTACGTAAATTGAACAAATGTGATAGAATTTTGTTGACTTCTTAAATTAATCATAATATAAAATGATCTAATCGGGTCTCTGTTTGCCCTACCCTAGAAGTTTAATAGTGCATTTTACTCGCCATTTCATGCGCTTTCAGATGCCGCTTAGCCCAATACGCTATCTTTAATAGGAGCGACGTAAATTGAACAAATGTGATAGAATTTCGCTGAATTCTTATATTAGCAAAATATAAAATGACCTAAACGGGTCTCTGATTGCCCTATCATAGTAGTTTAGTAGTGCATTTTACTCGCCATTCCACGCGCTTTAAGATGCCGCCTAGCCCAGTGCGCTATCTGAAATAGGAGCGAGGTAAGTTGAACAAATGTGATAGAATTACGCTGAATTCTTATATTAACCGTAATATAAAATGATCTAATCGGGTCTCTGATTGCCCTATCATGGAAGTTTAATAGTGCATTTTAATCGCCTTTCCACGCGCTTTAAGATGCCGCCTAGCCCAGTACGCTATCTGAAATAGGAACGACGTAAATGGAACAAATGTGATAGAATTTTGCTGGCTTCTTAAATTAATCATAATATAAGATGATGTAATCGGGTCCCTGTTTGCCCTGCCCTAGAAGTTTAATAGTGCATTTTACTCGCCATTTCATGCGCTTTCAGATGCCGCTTAGCCCAATACGCTATCCTTAATAGGAGCGACGTAAATTGAACAAATGTGACAGAATTTCGCTCAATACTTATATTAACCAAAATATAAAATGATCAAATCGGGTCTCTGTTTGCCCTACCCTAGAAGTTTAATAGTGCATTTTACTCGCCATTTCATGCGCATTGAGATGCCGCTTAGCCCAATAGGCTATCTGAAATAGGAGCGACGTAAATTGAACAAATGTGATAGAATTTCGCTGAATTCTTAAATTAACCATAATATAAAATGATCTTATCGGGTCTCTGTTTGCCCTACCCTAGAAGTTTAATAGTGCATTTCACTCGACATTTCTTGCGCTTTGAGATGCCGCTTAGCCCAATACGCTATCTGAAATATCAGCGACGTAAATTGAACAAATGTGAGAGAATTTCGCTGAATTCTTATATTAACCAAAATATAAAATGATCTAATCGGGTCTCTGATTGCCCTACACTAGAAGTATAATAGTGCATTTTACTCGCCATTTCATGCGCTTTGAGATGCCGCTTAGCCCAATACGCTATCTGAAATAGGAGCGACGTAAATTAAACAAATGTAATAGAATTTCGCTGAATTCTTATATTAACCAAAATACAAAATGATCTAATCGGGTCTCTGATTGCCCTACCCTAGAAGTTTAATAGTGCATTTTACTCGCCATGTCTTGCGCTTTGAGATGCAGCTTACCCCAATACGCTATCTGAAATAGGAGCGACGTAAATTGAACAAATGTGATAGAGTTTCGCTGAATTCTTATATTAACCAAAACATAAAATGATCTAATCGGGTCTCTGATAGCCCTATCATAGAAGTTTAATAGTGCATTTTACTCGCCATTCCACGCGCTTTAAGATGCCGCCTAGCCCAGTACGCTATCTGAAAGAGGAGTGACGTAAGTTGAACAAATGTGATAGAATTACGCTGAATTCTTATATTAACCGTAATATAAAATGATCTAATCGGGTATCTGTTTGCCCCACCCCTAGAAGTTTAATAGTGCATTTTACTCGTCATTTCATGCGCTTTCAGATGCCCGCTTAGCCCAATACGCTATCTTTAATAGGAGCGACGTAAATTCAACAAATGTGACAGAATTTCGCTCAATTCTTATATTAACCAAAATATAAAATGATCTAATCGGGTCTCTGTTTGCCCTACCCTAGAAGTTTAATAGTGCATTTTACTCGTCATTTCATGCGCTTTGAGATGTCGCATAGCCCAATACGCTATCTGAAATAGGAACGACGTAAATTGAACAAATGTGATAGAATTTCGCTGAATTCTTATATTAACCAAAATATAAAATGATCTAATCGGGTCTCTGATTGCCCTATCATAGAAGTTTGATAGTGCATTTTACTCGCCATTTCATGCGCTTTGAGATGCCGCTGAGCCCAGTACGCTATCTGAAATAGGAGCGACGTAAATTGAACAAATGTGATAGCATTTCGCTGAATTCTTATATTAACCAAAATATAAAATGATCTAATCGGGTCTCTGATAGCCCTATCATAGAAGTTTAATAGTGCATTTTACTCGCCATTCTACGCGCTTTAAGATGCCGCCTAGCCCAGTACGCTATCTGAAATAGGAGCTACGGAAGTTGAACAAATGTGACAGAATTACGCTGAATTCTTATATTAACCTTAATGTAAAATGATCTAACCTGGTCTCTGTTCGCCCTACCCTAGAAGTTTAATAGTGCATTTCACTCGTCATTTCATGCGCTTTGAGATGCCGCTTAGCCCAATAAGCTATCTGAAATAGGAGCGACGTAAATTGAACAAATGTGATAAAATTTCGCTGAATTCTTATATGAACCATAATATAAAATGATCTAATCGGGTCTTTGTTCGCCCTACCCTAGAAGTTTAATAGTGCATTTCACTCGTCATTTTATGCGCTTTGAGATGCCGCTTAGCCCAATAAGCTATCTGAAACAGGAGCGACGTAAATTGACCAAATGTGATAGAATTTCGCTGAATTCTTATATTAACCAAAATATAAAATGATCTAATCGGGTCTCTGATTGCCCTATCATAGAAGTTTAATAGTGAATTTTACTCGCCATTCCACGCGCTTTAAGATGCCGCTTAGCCCAATACGCTATCTGCAATAGGAGCGACGTAAATTGAACGAATGTGATAGAATTTTGCTGAATTCTTAAATTAAGCATAATATAAAATGATCTAATCGGGTCTCTGATTGCCCTACACTAGAAGTATAATAGTGCATTTTACTCGCCATTTCATGCGCTTTGAGATGCCGCTTAGCCCAATACGTTATCTGAAATAGGAGCGACGTAAATTAAACAAATGTAATAGAATTTCGCTGAATTCTTATATTAACCAAAATACAAAATGATCTAATCGGGTCTCTGATTGCCCTAACCTAGAAGTTTAATAGTGCATTTTACTCGCCCTTTCATGCGCTTTGAGATGCCGCTACTCCCAATACGCTATCTGAAATAGGAGCGACGTAAATTGAACAAATCTGATAGAATTTCGCTGAACTCTTATACTAACCAAAATATAAAATGATCTAATCGGGTCTCTGTTTGCCTTATCCTAGAAGTTTAATAGTGCATTTTACTCACCATTTCATGCGCATTGAGATGCCGCTTAGCCCAATACGCTATCTGAAATATCAGCGACGTAAATTGAACAAATGTGAGAGAATTTCGCTGAATTCTTATATTAACCAAAATATAAAATGATGTAATCGGGTCTCTGATTGCCCTATCATAGAGGTTTAGTAGTGCATTTTACTCGCCCTTCCACGCGCTTTGAGATGCCGCCTAGCCCACTACGCTATCTGAAATAGGAGCGACGTAAGTTGAACAAATGTGATAGAATTACGCTGAATTCTTATATTAACCGTAATATAAAATGATCTAATCAGGTCTCTGTTTGCCCTACCCTAGAAGTTTAATAGTGCATTTTACTCGTCATTTCATGCGCTTTGAGATGTCGCATAGCCCAATACGCTATCTGAAATAGGAACGACGTAAATTGAACAAATGTGACAGAATTTCGCTGAATTCTTATGTTAACCAAAATATAAAATGATCTAATCGGGTCTCTGATTGCCCTATCATAGAAGTTTGATAGTGCATTTTACTCGACATTCCACGCGCTTTAAGTTGCCGCCTAGCCCAGTACGCTATCTGAAATAGGAGCTACGTAAGTTGAACAAATGTGACAGAATTACGCTGAATTCTTATATTAACCGCAATATAAAATGATCTAATCGGGTCTCTGTTTGCCTTATCCTAGAAGTTTAATAGTGTATGTTACTCGCCATTTCATGCGCATTGAGATGCCGCTTAGCCCAATACGCTATCTGAAATAGGAGCGACGTAAATTGAACAAATGTGATAGAATTTCGCTGAATTCTTATATTAACCGTAATATAAAATGATCTATTCGGGTTTCTGTTCGCCCTACCCCAGAAGTTTAATAGAGCATTTCACTCGTCAATCCATGCGCTTTGAGATGCCGCTTAGCCCAATGCGCTATCTGAAATAGGAGCGACGTAAATTGAACAAATGTGATAGAATTTCGCTGAATTCTTATATTAACCAAAATACAAAATGATCTAATCGGGTCTCTGATTGCCCTATCATAGAAGTATAATAGTGCATTTTACTCGCCATTCTACGCGCTTTAAGATGCCGCCTAGCCCAGTACGCTATCTGAAATAGGAGCTACGTAAGTTGAACAAATGTGACAGAATTACGCTGAATTCTTATATTAACCTTAATGTAAAATGATCTAATCTGGTCTCTGTTCGCCCTACCCTAGAAGTTTAATAGTGCATTTCACTGGTCGTTTCATGCGCTTTCAGATGCCGCTTAGCCCAATAAGCTATCTGAAATAGGAGCGACGTAAATTGAACAAATGTGATAGAATTTCGCTGAATTCTTATATGAACCAAAATATAAAATGATCTAATCGGGTCTCTGATTGCCCTATCATAGAAGTTTAATAGTGCATTTTACTCGCCATTCCGCGCGCTTTAAGATACCGCCTAGCCCAGTATGCTATCTGAAACAGGAACTACGTAAATTGAACAAATGTGATAGAATTTTGCTGAATTCTTAAATTAAGCATAATATAAAATGATCTAATCGGGTCTCTGTTTGCCCTACCCTAGAAGTTTAACAGTGCATTTTACTCGCCATTTCATGCGCTTTGAGATGCCGCTTAGCCCAATACGCTATCTGAAATAGGAGCGACGTAAATTGAACAAATGTGATAGAATTTCGCTGAATTCTTAAATTAACCATAATATAAAATGATCTAATGGGGTCTCTGTTTGCCCTACCCTAGAAGTTTAATAGTGCATTTTACTCGTTATTTCATGCGCTTTGAGATGCCGCTTAGCACAATACGCTATCTGAAATAGGAGCGACGTAAATTGATCAAATGTGATAGAATTTCGCTGAATTCTTTTATTAACCATAACGTAAAATGATCTAATCGGATCTCTGTTCGCCCTAGCGTAGAAGCTTAATTGTGCATTTTAATCGTCATTTCATGCGCTTTGAGATGCCGCTTAGCCCAATACGCTATCTGAAATAGGAGCGACGTAAATTGAACAAATGTGATAGAATTTCGCTGAATTCTTATATTAACCAAAATATAAAATGATCTAATCGGGTCTCTGTTTGCCCTACCCTAGAAGTTGAATAGTGCATTTTACTCGACATTTCTTGCGCTTTGAGATGCCGCTTAGTCCAATACGCTATCTGAAATATCAGCGACGTTAATTGAACAAATGTGAGAGAATTTCGCTGAATTCTTATATTAACCAAAATATAAAATGATCTAATCAGGTCTCTGATTGCCCTATCATAGAAGTTTAGTAGTGCATTTTACTCTCCCTTCCACGCGCTTTGAGATACCGCCTAGCCCAGTACGCTATCTGAAAAGGGAGCGACGTAAGTTGAACAAATGTGATAGAATTACGCTGAATTCTTATACTAACCGTAATATAAAATGATCTAATCGGGTCTCTGTTTGCCCTACCCTAGAAGTTTAACAGTGCATTTTACTCGTCATTTCATGCGCTTTGAGATGCCGTATAGCCCAATACGCTATCCGAAATAGGAATGACGTAAATTGAACAAATGTGATGGAATTTTTCTGAATTCTTAAATTAACCATAATATAAAATGATCTAATCGGGTCTCTTGTTGCCCTACCCTTGAAGGTTAATAGTGCATTTTACTCGCCCTTTCATGCGCTTTGAGATGCCGCTACTCCCAATACGCTATCTGAAATAGGAGCGACGTAAATTGAACAAATGTGATAGAATTACGCTGCATTCTTATATTAACCGTAATATAAAATGATCTATTCGGGTTTCTGTTCGCTCTACCCCAGAAGTTTAATAGAGCATTTCACTCGTCAATCCATGCGCTTTGAGATGCCGCTTAGCCCAATACGCTATCTGAAATAGGAGCGACGTAAATTGAACAAATGTGATAGAATTTCGCTGAATTCTTATATTAACCAAAATACAAAATGATCTAATCGGGTCTCTGATTGCCCTATCATAGAAGTATAATAGTGCATTTTACTCGCCATTCTACGCGCTTTAAGATGCCGCCTAGCCCAGTACGCTATCTGAAATAGGAGCTACGTAAGTTGAACAAATGTGACAGAATTACGCTGAATTCTTATATTAACCTTAATGTAAAATGATCTAATCTGGTCTCTGTTCGCCCTACCCTAGAAGTTTAATAGTGCATTTCACTCGTCGTTTCATGCGCTTTCAGATGCCGCTTAGCCCAATAAGCTATCTGAAATAGGAGCGACGTAAATTGAACAAATGTGATAGAATTTCGCTGAATTCTTATATGAACCAAAATATAAAATGATCTAATCGGGTCTCTGATTGCCCTATCATAGAAGTTTAATAGTGCATTTTACTCGCCATTCCGCGCGCTTTAAGATACCGCCTAGCCCAGTATGCTATCTGAAACAGGAACTACGTAAATTGAACAAATGTGATAGAATTTTGCTGAATTCTTAAATTAAGCATAATATAAAATGATCTAATCGGGTCTCTGTTTGCCCTACCCTAGAAGTTTAACAGTGCATTTTACTCGCCATTTCATGCGCTTTGAGATGCCGCTTAGCCCAATACGCTATCTGAAATAGGAGCGACGTAAATTGAACAAATGTGATAGAATTTCGCTGAATTCTTAAATTAACCATAATATAAAATGATCTAATGGGGTCTCTGTTTGCCCTACCCTAGAAGTTTAATAGTGCATTTTACTCGTTATTTCATGCGCTTTGAGATGCCGCTTAGCACAATACGCTATCTGAAATAGGAGCGACGTAAATTGATCAAATGTGATAGAATTTCGCTGAATTCTTTTATTAACCATAACGTAAAATGATCTAATCGGATCTCTGTTCGCCCTAGCGTAGAAGCTTAATTGTGCATTTTAATCGTCATTTCATGCGCTTTGAGATGCCGCTTAGCCCAATACGCTATCTGAAATAGGAGCGACGTAAATTGAACAAATGTGATAGAATTTCGCTGAATTCTTATATTAACCAAAATATAAAATGATCTAATCGGGTCTCTGTTTGCCCTACCCTAGAAGTTGAATAGTGCATTTTACTCGACATTTCTTGCGCTTTGAGATGCCGCTTAGTCCAATACGCTATCTGAAATATCAGCGACGTTAATTGAACAAATGTGAGAGAATTTCGCTGAATTCTTATATTAACCAAAATATAAAATGATCTAATCAGGTCTCTGATTGCCCTATCATAGAAGTTTAGTAGTGCATTTTACTCTCCCTTCCACGCGCTTTGAGATACCGCCTAGCCCAGTACGCTATCTGAAAAGGGAGCGACGTAAGTTGAACAAATGTGATAGAATTACGCTGAATTCTTATACTAACCGTAATATAAAATGATCTAATCGGGTCTCTGTTTGCCCTACCCTAGAAGTTTAACAGTGCATTTTACTCGTCATTTCATGCGCTTTGAGATGCCGTATAGCCCAATACGCTATCCGAAATAGGAATGACGTAAATTGAACAAATGTGATGGAATTTTTCTGAATTCTTAAATTAACCATAATATAAAATGATCTAATCGGGTCTCTTGTTGCCCTACCCTTGAAGGTTAATAGTGCATTTTACTCGCCCTTTCATGCGCTTTGAGATGCCGCTACTCCCAATACGCTATCTGAAATAGGAGCGACGTAAATTGAACAAATGTGATAGAATTACGCTGCATTCTTATATTAACCGTAATATAAAATGATCTATTCGGGTTTCTGTTCGCCCTACCCCAGAAGTTTAATAGAGCATTTCACTCGTCAATCCATGCGCTTTGAGATGCCGCTTAGCCCAATACGCTATCTGAAATAGGAGCGACGTAAATTGAACAAATGTGATAGAATTTCGCTGAATTCTTATATTAACCAAAATACAAAATGATCTAATCGGGTCTCTGATTGCCCTATCATAGAAGTTTAATAGTGCATTTTACTCGCCATTCTACGCGCTTTAAGATGCCGCCTAGCCCAGTACGCTATCTGAAATAGGAGCTACGGAAGTTGAACAAATGTGACAGAATTACGCTGAATTCTTATATTAACCTTAATGTAAAATGATCTAACCTGGTCTCTGTTCGCCCTACCCTAGAAGTTTAATAGTGCATTTCACTCGTCATTTCATGCGCTTTGAGATGCCGCTTAGCCCAATAAGCTATCTGAAATAGGAGCGACGTAAATTGAACAAATGTGATAAAATTTCGCTGAATTCTTATATGAACCATAATATAAAATGATCTAATCGGGTCTTTGTTCGCCCTACCCTAGAAGTTTAATAGTGCATTTCACTCGTCATTTTATGCGCTTTGAGATGCCGCTTAGCCCAATAAGCTATCTGAAACAGGAGCGACGTAAATTGACCAAATGTGATAGAATTTCGCTGAATTCTTATATTAACCAAAATATAAAATGATCTAATCGGGTCTCTGATTGCCCTATCATAGAAGTTTAATAGTGAATTTTACTCGCCATTCCACGCGCTTTAAGATGCCGCTTAGCCCAATACGCTATCTGCAATAGGAGCGACGTAAATTGAACGAATGTGATAGAATTTTGCTGAATTCTTAAATTAAGCATAATATAAAATGATCTAATCGGGTCTCTGATTGCCCTACACTAGAAGTATAATAGTGCATTTTACTCGCCATTTCATGCGCTTTGAGATGCCGCTTAGCCCAATACGCTATCTGAAATAGGAGCGACGTAAATTAAACAAATGTAATAGAATTTCGCTGAATTCTTATATTAACCAAAATACAAAATGATCTAATCGGGTCTCTGATTGCCCTAACCTAGAAGTTTAATAGTGCATTTTACTCGCCCTTTCATGCGCTTTGAGATGCCGCTACTCCCAATACGCTATCTGAAATAGGAGCGACGTAAATTGAACAAATCTGATAGAATTTCGCTGAATTCTTATACTAACCAAAATATAAAATGATCTAATCGGGTCTCTGTTTGCCTTATCCTAGAAGTTTAATAGTGCATTTTACTCACCATTTCATGCGCATTGAGATGCCGCTTAGCCCAATACGCTATCTGAAATATCAGCGACGTAAATTGAACAAATGTGAGAGAATTTCGCTGAATTCTTATATTAACCAAAATATAAAATGATGTAATCGGGTCTCTGATTGCCCTATCATAGAGGTTTAGTAGTGCATTTTACTCGCCCTTCCACGCGCTTTGAGATGCCGCCTAGCCCACTACGCTATCTGAAATAGGAGCGACGTAAGTTGAACAAATGTGATAGAATTACGCTGAATTCTTATATTAACCGTAATATAAAATGATCTAATCAGGTCTCTGTTTGCCCTACCCTAGAAGTTTAATAGTGCATTTCACTCGTCATTTTATGCGCTTTGAGATGCCGCTTAGCCCAATAAGCTATCTGAAATAGGAACGACGTAAATTGAACAAATGTGACAGAATTTCGCTGAATTCTTATGTTAACCAAAATATAAAATGATCTAATCGGGTCTCTGATTGCCCTATCATAGAAGTTTGATAGTGCATTTTACTCGACATTCCACGCGCTTTAAGTTGCCGCCTAGCCCAGTACGCTATCTGAAATAGGAGCTACGTAAGTTGAACAAATGTGACAGAATTACGCTGAATTCTTATATTAACCGCAATATAAAATGATCTAATCGGGTCTCTGTTTGCCTTATCCTAGAAGTTTAATAGTGTATGTTACTCGCCATTTCATGCGCATTGAGATGCCGCTTAGCCCAATACGCTATCTGAAATAGGAGCGACGTAAATTGAACAAATGTGATAGAATTTCGCTGAATTCTTATATTAACCGTAATATAAAATGATCTATTCGGGTTTCTGTTCGCCCTACCCCAGAAGTTTAATAGAGCATTTCACTCGTCAATCCATGCGCTTTGAGATGCCGCTTAGCCCAATGCGCTATCTGAAATAGGAGCGACGTAAATTGAACAAATGTGATAGAATTTCGCTGAATTCTTATATTAACCAAAATACAAAATGATCTAATCGGGTCTCTGATTGCCCTATCATAGAAGTATAATAGTGCATTTTACTCGCCATTCTACGCGCTTTAAGATGCCGCCTAGCCCAGTACGCTATCTGAAATAGGAGCTACGTAAGTTGAACAAATGTGACAGAATTACGCTGAATTCTTATATTAACCTTAATGTAAAATGATCTAATCTGGTCTCTGTTCGCCCTACCCTAGAAGTTTAATAGTGCATTTCACTCGTCGTTTCATGCGCTTTCAGATGCCGCTTAGCCCAATAAGCTGTCTGAAATAGGAGCGACGTAAATTGAACAAATGTGATAGAATTTCGCTGAATTCTTATATGAACCAAAATATAAAATGATCTAATCGGGTCTCTGATTGCCCTATCATAGAAGTTTAATAGTGCATTTTACTCGCCATTCCGCGCGCTTTAAGATACCGCCTAGCCCAGTATGCTATCTGAAACAGGAACTACGTAAATTGAACAAATGTGATAGAATTTTGCTGAATTCTTAAATTAAGCATAATATAAAATGATCTAATCGGGTCTCTGTTTGCCCTACCCTAGAAGTTTAACAGTGCATTTTACTCGCCATTTCATGCGCTTTGAGATGCCGCTTAGCCCAATACGCTATCTGAAATAGGAGCGACGTAAATTGAACAAATGTGATAGAATTTCGCTGAATTCTTAAATTAACCATAATATAAAATGATCTAATGGGGTCTCTGTTTGCCCTACCCTAGAAGTTTAATAGTGCATTTTACTCGTTATTTCATGCGCTTTGAGATGCCGCTTAGCACAATACGCTATCTGAAATAGGAGCGACGTAAATTGATCAAATGTGATAGAATTTCGCTGAATTCTTTTATTAACCATAACGTAAAATGATCTAATCGGATCTCTGTTCGCCCTAGCGTAGAAGCTTAATTGTGCATTTTAATCGTCATTTCATGCGCTTTGAGATGCCGCTTATCCCAATACGCTATCTGAAATAGGAGCGACGTAAATTGAACAAATGTGATAGAATTTCGCTGAATTCTTATATTAACCAAAATATAAAATGATCTAATCGGGTCTCTGTTTGCCCTACCCTAGAAGTTGAATAGTGCATTTTACTCGACATTTCTTGCGCTTTGAGATGCCGCTTAGTCCAATACGCTATCTGAAATATCAGCGACGTTAATTGAACAAATGTGAGAGAATTTCGCTGAATTCTTATATTAACCAAAATATAAAATGATCTAATCAGGTCTCTGATTGCCCTATCATAGAAGTTTAGTAGTGCATTTTACTCTCCCTTCCACGCGCTTTGAGATACCGCCTAGCCCAGTACGCTATCTGAAAAGGGAGCGACGTAAGTTGAACAAATGTGATAGAATTACGCTGAATTCTTATACTAACCGTAATATAAAATGATCTAATCGGGTCTCTGTTTGCCCTACCCTAGAAGTTTAACAGTGCATTTTACTCGTCATTTCATGCGCTTTGAGATGCCGCATAGCCCAATACGCTATCCGAAATAGGAATGACGTAAATTGAACAAATGTGATGGAATTTTTCTGAATTCTTAAATTAACCATAATATAAAATGATCTAATCGGGTCTCTTGTTGCCCTACCCTTGAAGTTTAATAGTGCATTTTACTCGCCATTCCACGCGCTTTAAGATGCCGCCTAGCCCAGTACGCTATCTGAAATAGGAGCGACGTAAATGGAACAAATGTGTTAGAATTTCGCTGAATTATTATATTAACCAAAATATAAAATGATCTAATCGGGTCTCTGATTGCCCTATCATAGAAGTTTAATAGTGAATTTTACTCGCCATTCCACGCGCTTTAAGATGCCGCTTAGCCCAATACGCTATCTGCAATAGGAGCGACGTATGTTGAACAAATGTGATAGAATTTCCCTGAATTCTTATATTAACCTTAATGTAAAATGATCTAATCGGGTCTCTGTTTGCCCGAACCTAGAAGTTTAACAGTACATCTTACTCGCCATTTCATGCGCTTTGAGATGCCGCCTAGCCCAATACGCTATCTGAAATAGAAAGACGTAAATTGAACAAATGTGAAAGAATTTCCGTGAATTCTTATATTAAGCTTAATGTAAAATGATCTAATCGGGTCTGTGTTCGCCCTACCCTAGAAGTTTAATAGTGTATTTCACTCCTCATTTCATGCGCTTTGAGATGCCGCTTAGCTCAATACGCTATCTGAAATAGGAGCGACGTAAGTTGAACAAATGTGATAGAATTTCGCTGAATTCTTATATTAACCAAAATATAAAATGATATAATCGGGTCTCTGATTGCCCTATCATAGAAGTTTAATAGTGGATGTTACTCGCCATTCCACGCGCTTTATGCTGACGCCTAGCCCAGTACGCTATCTGAAATAGGAGCGACGTAAATTGAACGAATGTGATAGTATTTCGCTGAATTCTTAAATTAACCATAATATAAAATGATCTAGTCGGGTCTCTGTTTGCCCTGCCCTAGAAGTTTAATAGTACATTTTACTCGCCATTTCATGCGCTTTGAGATGCCGCTTAGCCCAATACGCTATATGAAACGTGAGCGACGTAAATTGAACAAATGTGATAGAATTTCGCTGAATTCTTATATTAACCAAAATATAAAATGATATAATCGGGTCTCTGATTGCCCTATCATAGAAGTTTAATAGTGGATGTTACTCGCCATTCCACGCGCATTAAGATGCCGCATAGCCCAGTACGCTATCTGAAATAGGAGCGACCTAAATTGAACAAATGTGATAGAATTTTGCTGAAATCTTAAATTAACCATAATATAAAATGATCTAATCGGGTCACTGCTTGTCCTACCCTAGAAGTTTAATAGTGCATTTTACTCGTCATTTCATGCGCTTTGAGATGCCGCCTAGCCCAGTACGCTACCTGAAATAGGAGCGACGTAAATTGAACGAATGTGATAGTATTTCGCTGAATTCTTAAATTAACCATAATATAAAATGATCTAATCGGGTCTCTGTTTGCCCTACCCTAGAAGTTTAATAGTGCATTTTACTCGCCATTTCATGCGCTTTCAGATGCCGCTACTCCCAAGACGCTATCTGAAATAGGAGCGACGTAAATTGAACAAATCTGATAGAATTTCGCTGAATTCTTATATTAACCAAAATATAAAATGATCTAATCTGGTCTCTGTTTGCCCTACCCTAGAAGTTTAATAGTGCATTTTACTCGCCATTCCACGCGCTTTATGATGCAGCCTAGCCCAGTACGCTATCTGAAATAGGAGGGACGTAAATTGAACAAATGTGATAGAATTTTGCTGACTTCTTAAATTAATCATAATATAAAATGATCTAATCGGGTCACTGATTGCCCTATCATAGAAGTTTAGTAGTGCATTTTACTCGCCCTTCCACGCGCTTTGGGATGCCGCCTAGCCCACTACGCTATCTGAAATAGGAGCGACGTAAGTTGAACAAATGTGATAGAATTACGCTGAATTCTTATATTAACCGTAATACAAAATGATCTAATCGGGTCTCTGTTTGCCCTACCCTAGAAGTTTAATAGTGCATTTTACTCGTCATTTCATGCGCTTTGAGATGTCGCATAGCCCAATACGCTATCTGAAATAGGAACGACGTAAATTGAACAAATGTGATAGAATTTCGCTGAATTCTTATATTAACCAAAATATAAAATGATCTAATCGGGTCTCTGATTGCCCTATCATAGAAGTTTAATAGTGCATTTTACTCGACATTCCACGCGCTTTAAGTTGCCGCCTCGCCCAGTACGCTATCTGAAATAGGAGCTACGTAAGTTGAACAAATGTGATAGAATTACGCTGAATTCTTATATTAACCGTAATATAAAATGATCTAATCGGGTCTCTGTTTGCCTTATCCTAGAAGTTTAATAGTGTATGTTACTCGCCATTTCATGCGCATTGAGATGCCGCTTAGCCCAATACGCTATCTGAAATAGGAGCGACGTAAGTTGAACAAATGTGATAGAATTACGCTGAATTCTTATATTAACCAAAATACAAAATGATCTAATCGGGTCTCTGATTGCCCTATCATAGAAGTTTAATAGTGCATTTTACTCGCCTTTCCACGCGCTTTAAGATGCCGCCTAGCCCAGTACGCTATCTGAAATAGGAACGACGTAAATTGAACAAATGTGATAGAATTTTGCTGACTTCTTAAATTAATCATAATATAAAATGATGTAATCGGGTCTCTGTTTGCCCTGCCCTAGAAGTTTAATAGTGCATTTTACTCGCCATTTCATGCGCTTTCAGATACCGCTTAGCCCAATACGCTATCTTTAATAGAAGCGACGTAAATTGAACAAATGTGACAGAATTTCGCTCAATTCTTATATTAACCAAAATATAAAATGATCTAATCGGGTCTCTGTTTGCCCTACCCTAGAAGTTTAATAGTGCATTTTACTCGCCATTTCATGCGCATTGAGATGCCGCTTAGCCCAATACGCTATATGAAATAGGAGCGACGTAAATTGAACAAATGTGATAGAATTTCGCTGAATTCTTAAATTAACCATAATATAGAATGATCTTATCGGGTCTCTGTTTGCCCTACCCTAGAAGTTTAATAGTGCATTTCACTCGACATTTCTTGCGCTTTGGGATGCCGCTTAGCCCAATACGCTATCTGAAAGAGGAGCGACGTGAGTTGAACAAATGTGATAGAATTACGCTGAATTCTTATATTAACCGTAATATAAAATGATCTAATCGGGTCTCTGTTTGCCTTATCCTAGAAGTTTAATAGTGTATGTTACTCGCCATTTCATGCGCATTGAGATGCCGCTTAGCCCAATACGCTATCTGAAATAGGAGCGACGTAAATTGAACAAATGTGATAGCATTTCGCTGAATTCTTATATTAACCGTAATATAAAATGATCTATTCGGGTTTCTGTTCGCCCTACCCCAGAAGTTTAATAGAGCATTTCACTCGTCAATCCATGCGCTTTGAGATGCCGCTTAGCCCAATACGCTATCTGAAACAGGAGCGACGTAAATTGAACAAATGTGATAGAATTTCGCTGAATTCTTATATTAACCAAAATACGAAATGATCTAATCGGGTCTCTGATTGCCCTATCATAGAAGTTTAATAGTACATTTTACTCGCCATTCTACGCGCTTTAAGATGCCGCCTAGCCCAGTACGCTATCTGAAATAGGAGCTACGGAAGTTGAACAAATGTGACAGAATTACGCTGAATTCTTATATTAACCTTAATGTAAAATGATCTAATCTGGTCTCTGTTCGCCCTACCCTAGAAGTTTAATAGTGCATTTCACTCGTCATTTCATGCGCTTTGAGATGCCGCTTAGCCCAATAAGCTATCTGAAATAGGAGCGACGTAAATTGACCAAATGTGATAGAATTTCGCTGAATTCGTATATTAACCAAAATATAAAATGATCTAATCGGGTCTCTGATTGCCCTATCATAGAAGTTTAATAGTGAATTTTACTCGCCATTCCACGCGCTTTAAGATGCCGCTTAGCCCAATACGCTATCTGCAATAGGAGCGACGTAAATTGAACAAATGTGATAGAATTTCGCTTAATTCTTAAATTAACCATAATATAAAATGATCTAATCGGGTCTCTGTTTACCCTACCGTAGAAGTTTAGCAGTGCATTTTACTCGCCATTTCATGCGCTTTGAGATGCCGCTTAGCCCAATACGCTATCTGAAATAGGAGCGACGTAAATTGAACAAATGTGATAGAATTTCGCTGAATTCTTAAATTAACCATAATATAAAATGATCTAATGGGGTCTCTGTTCGCCCTACCCTAGAAGTTTAATAGTGCATTTTACTCGCCATTTCACGCGCTCTGAGATGCCGCTTAGCCCAATACGCTATCTGAAATAGGAGCGACGTAAATTGAACAAATGTGATAGAATTTCGCTGAATTCTTATATTAAACAAAATATAAAATGATCTAATCGGGTCTCTGATTGCCCTATCATAGAAGTTTAGTAGTGCATTTTACTCGCCATTCCGCGCGCTTTAAGATACCGCCTAGCCCAGTATGCTATCTGAAACAGGAACTACGTAAATTGAATAAATGTGATAGAATTTCGCTGAATTCTTAAATTAACCATAATATAAAATGATCTAATGGGATCTCTGATTGCCCTACCCTAGAAGATTAATAGTGCATTTCACTCGCCATTTCATGCGCTTTGAGGTGCCGCTTAGCCCAATAAGCTATCTGAAATAGGAGCGACGCAAATTGAACAAATGTGATAGAATTTCGCTGAATTCTTATATTAACCAAAATATAAAATGATCTAATCGGGTCTCTGTTTGCCCTATCATTGAAGTTTAATAGTGCATTTTACTCGCCATTCCACGCGCTTTAAGATGCCGCCTAGCCCAGTACGCTATCTGAAATAGGAGCTACGTATGTTGAACAAATGTGACAGAATTACGCTGAATTCTTATATTAACCGTAATATAAAAGGATCTAATCGGGTCTCTGTTTGCCTTATCCTAGAAGTTTAATAGTGCATTTTAATCGCCATTTCATGGGCTTTGAGATGCCGCTTAGCCCAATACGCTATCTGAAATAGGAGCGACGTAAATTGAACAAATGTGATAGAATTACTATGAATTCTTATATTAACCGTAATATAAAATGATCTAATCGGGTCTCTGATTGCCCTATCATAGAAGTTTAATAGTGCATTTTACTCGCCTTTCCACGCGCTTTAGGATGCCGCCTAGTCCAGTACGCTATCTGAAATAGGAGCGACGTAAATTGAACAAATGTGGTAGAATTTCCCTGAAATCTTATATTAAACAAAATATAAAATGTTCTAATCGGGTCTCTGATTGCCCTAGCATAGAAGTTTAATAGTGCATTTTACTCGCCATTCCGCGCGCTTTAGGATGCCGCCTAGCCCAGTACGCTATCTGAAATAGGAGCGACGTAAATTGAACAAATGTGATAGAATTTCGCTGAATTCTTAAATTAACCATAATATAAAATGATCTTATCGGGACTATGTTTGCCCTACCCTAGAAGTTTAATAGTGCATTTTATTCGCCATTTCATGCGCTTTGAGATGCCGCGTAGCCCAATACGCTATCTGAAATACGAGCGACGTAAGAGGAACAAATGTGATAGAATTTCGCTGAATTCTTTTATTAACCATAATGTAAAATGATCTAATCGGGTCTCTGTTCGCCCTCGCCTAGAAGTTTAATAGTGCATTTTATTCGCCATTTCATGCGCTTTGAGATGCCGCTTAGCCCAATACACTATCCAAAATAGCAGCGACGTAAATTAAACAAATGTGATAGAATGTCCCTGAAATCTTATATTAAACAAAATGTAAAATGATCTAATCGGGTCTCCGATTGCCCTATCATAGAAGTTTAAGAGTGCATTTTACTCGCCATTTCTTGCGCTTTGCGATGCCGCATAGCCCAATACGCTATCTGAAATATCAGCGACGTAAGTTGAACAAATGTGATAGAATTACGCTGAATTCTTATGTTAACCCTAATATAAAATGATCTAATCGGGTCTCTGATTGCCCTATCATAGAAGTTTAATAGTTCATTTTACTCGCCATTTCATGCGCTTTGAGATGCCACTTAGCCCAATACGCTACCTGCAATAGGAGCGACGTAAGTTGAACAAATGTGATAGAATTTCGCTGAATTCTTTTATTAACCATAATGTAAAATGATCTAATCGGGTCTTTCTTCGACCAACCCTAGAAGTTTAATAGTGCATTTCACTCGTCACTTCATGCGCTTTGAGATGCCGCTAAGCACAATAAGCTATCTGTAATAGGAGCGACGTAAATTGAACAAATGTGATAGAATGTCGCTGAATTCTTATATTAACCAAAATATAAAATGACCTAATCGGGTCTCTGATTGCCCTATCATAGTAGTTTAGTAGTGCATTTTACTCACCATTCCACGCGCTTTAAGATGCCACCTAGCCCAGTACGCTATCTGAAATAGGAGCGACGTAAATTGAACAAATGAGATAGAATTTCCTTGAAATCTTATATTAAACAAAATATAAAATGATCTAATCGAGTGCCTGATTGCCCTATCATAGAAGTTTAGTAGTGCATTTTACTCGCCATTCCACGCGCTTTAAGATGCCGCCTAGCCCAGTACGCTATCAGAAATAGGAGCGACGTAACTTGAACAAATGTGATAGAATTACGCTGAATTCTTATATTAACCGTAACATAAAATGATCTAATCGGGTCTCTGTTTGCCTTATCCTAGAAGTTTAATAGTGCATTATACTCGCAATTTCATGCGCTATTAGATGCCGCTTAGCCCAGGACGCTATCTGAAATAGGAACGACGTAAATTGAACAAATGTGATAGAATTTTGCTGAATTCTTAAATTAACCATAATATAAAATGATCTAATCGGGTCTCTGTTTGCCCTACCCTAGAAGTTTAATAGTGCATTTCACTCGTCACTTCATGCGCTTTGAGATGCCGCTAAGCACAATAAGCTATCTGTAATAGGAGCGACGTAAATTGAACAAATGTGATAGAATTTCGCTGAATTCTTTTATTAACCATAATGTTAAATGATCTAATCGGGTCTCTGTTCGCCCTAGCCTAGAAGTTTAATAGCTCATTTTATTCGCCATTTCATGCGCTTTGAGATGCCGCTTAGCCCAATACGCTATCTGAAATAGCAGCGACGTAAATTAAACAAATGTGATAGAATGTCCCTGAAATCTTATATTAAACAAAATGTAAAATGATCTAATCGGGTCTCTGATTGCCCTATCATAGAAGTTTAAGAGTGCATTTTACTCGCCATTTCTTGCGCTTTGCGATGCCGCATAGCCCAATACGCTATCTGAAATATCAGCGACGTAAGTTGAACAAATGTGATAGAATTTCGCTGAATTCTTTTATTAAACAAAATATCAAATGATCTAATCGGGTCTCTGATTGCCCTATCATAGAAGTTTAATAGTGCATTTTACTCGCCATTTCATGCGCTTTGAGATGCCACTTAGCCCAATACGCTATCTGCAATAGGAGCGACGTAAGTTGAACAAATGTGATAGAATTTCGCTGAATTCTTTTATTAACCATAATGTAGAATGATCTAATCGGGTCTCTGTTCGCCCTAGCCTAGAAGTTTAATAGCTCATTTTATTCGCTATTTCATGCGCTTTGAGATGCCGCTTAGCCCAATACGCTATCTGAAATAGGAGCGACGTAAATTGAACAAATGTGATAGAATTTCCCTGAATCCTTATATTAACCTTAATGTAAAATGATCTAATCGGGTCTTTCTTCGACCAACCCTAGAAGTTTAATAGTGCATTTCACTCGTCACTTCATGCGCTTTGAGCTGCCGCTAAGCACATTAAGCTATCTGTAATACGAGCGATGTAAATTGAGCAAATGTGATAGAATTTCGCTGAATTCTTATATTAACCAAAATATAAAATGACCTAATCGGGTCTCTGATTGCCCTATCATAGTAGTTTAGTAGTGCATTTTACTTGCCATTCCACGCGCTTTAAGATGCCACCTAGCCCAGTACGATATCTGAAATAGGAGCGACGTAAATTGAACAAATGAAATAGAATTTCCCTGAAATCTTATACTAAACAAAATATAAAATGATCTAATCGAGTGCCTGATTGCCCTATCATAGAAGTTTAGTAGTGCATTTTACTCGCCATTCCACGCGCTTTAAGATGCCGCCTAGCCCAGTACGCTATCAGAAATAGGAGCGACGTAGCTTGAACAAATGTGATAGAATTACGCTGAATTCTTATATTAACCGTAACATAAAATGATCTAATCGGGTCTCTGTTTGCCTTATCCTAGAAGTTTAATAGTGCATTATACTCGCCATTTCATGCGCTATTAGATGCCGCTTAGCCCAGGACGCTATCTGAAATAGGAACGACGTAAATTGAACAAATGTGATAGAATTTTGCTGAATTCTTAAATTAACCATAATATAAAATGATCTAATCGGGTCTCTGTTTGCTCTACCCTAGAAGTTTAATAGTGCATTTCACTCGTCACTTCATGCGCTTTGAGATGCCGCTAAGCACAATAAGCTATCTGTAATAGGAGCGACGTAAATTGAGCAAATGTGATAGAATGTCCCTGAAATCTTATATTAAACAAAATGTAAAATGATCTAATCGGGTCTCTGATTGCCCTATCATAGAAGCTTAAGAGTGCATTTTACTCGCCATTTCTTGCGCTTTGCGATGCCGCATAGCCCAATACGCTATCGAAATATCAGCGACGTAAGTTGAACAAATGTGATAGAATTTCGCTGATTTCTTTTATTAAACAAAATATAAAATGATCTAATCGGGTCTCTGATTGCCCTATCATAGAAGTTTAATAGTGCATTTTACTCGCCATTTCATGCGCTTTGAGATGCCACTTAGCCCAATACGCTATCTGCAATAGGAGCGACGTAAGTTGAACAAATGTGATAGAATTTCGCTGAATTCTTTTATTAACCATAATGTAAAATGATCTAATCGGGTCGCTGTTCGCCCTAGCCTAGAAGTTTAATAGCTCATTTTATTCGCCATTTCATGCGCTTTGAGATGCCGCTTAGCCCAATACGCTATCTGAAATAGGAACGACGTAAATTGAACAAATGTGATAGAATTTTGCTGAATTCTTAAATTAACCATAATATAAAATGATCTAATCGGGTCTCTGTTTGCTCTACCCTAGAAGTTTAATAGTGCATTTCACTCGTCACTTCATGCGCTTTGAGATGCCGCTAAGCACAATAAGCTATCTGTAATAGGAGCGACGTAAATTGAGCAAATGTGATAGAATGTCCCTGAAATCTTATATTAAACAAAATGTAAAATGATCTAATCGGGTCTCTGATTGCCCTATCATAGAAGCTTAAGAGTGCATTTTACTCGCCATTTCTTGCGCTTTGCGATGCCGCATAGCCCAATACGCTATCTGAAATATCAGCGACGTAAGTTGAACAAATGTGATAGAATTTCGCTGATTTCTTTTATTAAACAAAATATAAAATGATCTAATCGGGTCTCTGATTGCCCTATCATAGAAGTTTAATAGTGCATTTTACTCGCCATTTCATGCGCTTTGAGATGCCACTTAGCCCAATACGCTATCTGCAATAGGAGCGACGTAAGTTGAACAAATGTGATAGAATTTCGCTGAATTCTTTTATTAACCATAATGTAAAATGATCTAATCGGGTCTCTGTTCGCCCTAGCCTAGAAGTTTAATAGCTCATTTTATTCGCCATTTCATGCGCTTTGAGATGCCGCTTAGCCCAATACGCTATCTGAAATAGGAACGACGTAAATTGAACAAATGTGATAGAATTTTGCTGAATTCTTAAATTAACCATAATATAAAATGATCTAATCGGGTCTCTGTTTGCTCTACCCTAGAAGTTTAATAGTGCATTTCACTCGTCACTTCATGCGCTTTGAGATGCCGCTAAGCACAGTAAGCTATCTGTAATAGGAGCGACGTAAATTGAGCAAATGTGATAGAATTTCGCTGAATTCTTTTATTAACCATAATGTAAAATGATCTAATCGGGTCTCTGTTCGCCCTAGCCTAGAAGTTTAATAGCTCATTTTATTCGCCATTTCATGCGCTTTGGGATGCCGCTTAGCCCAATACGCTATCTGAAATAGCAGCGACGTAAATTAAACAAATGTGATAGAATGTCCCTAAAATCTTATATTAAACAAAATGTAAAATGATCTAATCGGGTCTCTGATTGCCCTATCATAGAAGTTTAAGAGTGCATTTTACTCGCCATTTCTTGCGCTTTGCGATGCCGCATAGCCCAATACGCTATCTGAAATATCAGCGACGTAAGTTGAACAAATGTGATAGAATTTCGCTGAATTCTTTTATTAAACAAAATATCAAATGATCTAATCGGGTCTCTGATTGCCCTATCATAGAAGTTTAATAGTGCATTTTACTCGCCATTTCATGCGCTTTGAGATGCCACTTAGCCCAATACGCTATCTGCAATAGGAGCGACGTAAGTTGAACAAATGTGATAGAATTTCGCTGAATTCTTTTATTAACCATAATGTAAAATGATCTAATCGGGTCTTTCTTCGACCAACCCTAGAAGTTTAATAGTGCATTTCACTCGTCACTTCATGCGCTTTGAGATGCCGCTAAGCACAATAAGCTATCTGTAATAGGAGCGACGTAAATTGAACAAATGTGATAGAATGTCGCTGAATTCTTATATTAACCAAAATATAAAATGACCTAATCGGGTCTCTGATTGCCCTATCATAGTAGTTTAGTAGTGCATTTTACTCGCCATTCCACGCGCTTTAAGATGCCACCTAGCCCAGTACGCTATCTGAAATAGGAGCGACGTAAATTGAACAAATGAGATAGAATTTCCTTGAAATCTTATATTAAACAAAATATAAAATGATCTAATCGAGTGCCTGATTGCCCTATCATAGAAGTTTAGTAGTGCATTTTACTCGCCATTCCACGCGCTTTAAGATGCCGCCTAGCCCAGTACGCTATCAGAAATAGGAGCGACGTAACTTGAACAAATGTGATAGAATTACGCTGAATTCTTTTATTAACCGTAACATAAAATGATCTAATCGGGTCTCTGTTTGCCTTATCCTAGAAGTTTAATAGTGCATTATACTCGCAATTTCATGCGCTATTAGATGCCGCTTAGCCCAGGACGCTATCTGAAATAGGAACGACGTAAATTGAACAAATGTGATAGAATTTTGCTGAATTCTTAAATTAACCATAATATAAAATGATCTAATCGGGTCTCTGTTTGCTCTACCCTAGAAGTTTAATAGTGCATTTCACTCGTCACTTCATGCGCTTTGAGATGCCGCTAAGCACAATAAGCTATCTGTAATAGGAGCGACGTAAATTGAGCAAATGTGATAGAATTTCGCTGAATTCTCTTATTAACCATACTGTTAAATGATCTAATCGGGTCTCTGTTCGCCCTAGCCTAGAAGTTTAATAGCTCATTTTATTCGCCATTTCATGCGCTTTGAGATGCCGCTTAGCCCAATACGCTATCTGAAATAGCAGCGACGTAAATTAAACAAATGTGATAGAATGTCCCTGAAATCTTATATTAAACAAAATGTAAAATGATCTAATCGGGTCTCTGATTGCCCTATCATAGAAGTTTAAGAGTGCATTTTACTCGCCATTTCTTGCGCTTTGCGATGCCGCATAGCCCAATACGCTATCTGAAATATCAGCGACGTAAGTTGAACAAATGTGATAGAATTTCGCTGAATTCTTTTATTAAACAAAATATCAAATGATCTAATCGGGTCTCTGATTGCCCTATCATAGAAGTTTAATAGTGCATTTTACTCGCCATTTCATGCGCTTTGAGATGCCACTTAGCCCAATACGCTATCTGCAATAGGAGCGACGTAAGTTGAACAAATGTGATAGAATTTCGCTGAATTCTTTTATTAACCATAATGTAGAATGATCTAATCGGGTCTCTGTTCGCCCTAGCCTAGAAGTTTAATAGCTCATTTTATTCGCTATTTCATGCGCTTTGAGATGCCGCTTAGCCCAATACGCTATCTGAAATAGGAGCGACGTAAATTGAACAAATGTGATAGAATTTCCCTGAATCCTTATATTAACCTTAATGTAAAATGATCTAATCGGGTCTTTCTTCGACCAACCCTAGAAGTTTAATAGTGCATTTCACTCGTTACTTCATGCGCTTTGAGATGCCGCTAAGCACAATAAGCTATCTGTATTAGGAGCGACGTAAATTGAACAAATGTGATAGAATTTCGCTGAATTCTTATATTAACCGTAATATAAAATGATCTAATCGGGTCTCTGATTGCCCTATCATAGAAGTTTAATAGTGCATTTTACTCGCCATTCCACGCGCTTTAAGATGCCGCCTAGCTCAGTACGCTATCTGAAATAGGAGCGACGT
This sequence comes from Macropis europaea, assembly GCA_916610135.2. Classification (NCBI taxonomy): domain Eukaryota; kingdom Metazoa; phylum Arthropoda; class Insecta; order Hymenoptera; family Melittidae; genus Macropis; species Macropis europaea. The sequence goes on along the minus strand of CAKAJE020000147.1, from coordinate 20,653 downwards.
AAATTGAACAAATGTGATAGAATTTCCCTGAAATCTTATATTAAACAAAATATAAAATGATCTAATCGGGTCTCTGATTGCCCTAGCATAGAAGTTTAATAGTGCATTTTACTCGCCATTCCGCGCGCTTTAGGATGCCGCCTAGCCCAGTACGCTATCTGGAATAGGAGCGACGTAAATTGAACAAATGTGATAGAATTTCGCTGAATTCTTATATTAACCATAATATAAAATGATCGAATCGGGTCTCTGTTTGCCCTACCCTAGAAGTTTAATAGTGCATTTCACTCGTCACTTCATGCGCTTTGAGCTGCCGCTAAGCACATTAAGCTATCTGTAATACGAGCGATGTAAATTGAGCAAATGTGATAGAATTTCGCTGAATTCTTATATTAACCAAAATATAAAATGACCTAATCGGGTCTCTGATTGCCCTATCATAGTAGTTTAGTAGTGCATTTTACTTGCCATTCCACGCGCTTTAAGATGCCACCTAGCCCAGTACGATATCTGAAATAGGAGCGACGTAAATTGAACAAATGAAATAGAATTTCCCTGAAATCTTATACTAAACAAAATATAAAATGATCTAATCGAGTGCCTGATTGCCCTACCATAGAAGTTTAGTAGTGCATTTTACTCGCCATTCCACGCGCTTTAAGATGCCGCCTAGCCCAGTACGCTATCAGAAATAGGAGCGACGTAGCTTGAACAAATGTGATAGAATTACGCTGTATTCTTATATTAACCGTAACATAAAATGATCTAATCGGGTCTCTGTTTGCCTTATCCTAGAAGTTTAATAGTGCATTATACTCGCCATTTCATGCGCTATTAGATGCCGCTTAGCCCAGGACGCTATCTGAAATAGGAACGACGTAAATTGAACAAATGTGATAGAATTTTGCTGAATTCTTAAATTAACCATAATATAAAATGATCTAATCGGGTCTCTGTTTGCTCTACCCTAGAAGTTTAATAGTGCATTTCACTCGTCACTTCATGCGCTTTGAGATGCCGCTAAGCACAATAAGCTATCTGTAATAGGAGCGACGTAAATTGAGCAAATGTGATAGAATGTCCCTGAAATCTTATATTAAACAAAATGTAAAATGATCTAATCGGGTCTCTGATTGCCCTATCATAGAAGCTTAAGAGTGCATTTTACTCGCCATTTCTTGCGCTTTGCGATGCCGCATAGCCCAATACGCTATCTGAAATATCAGCGACGTAAGTTGAACAAATGTGATAGAATTTCGCTGATTTCTTTTATTAAACAAAATATAAAATGATCTAATCGGGTCTCTGATTGCCCTATCATAGAAGTTTAATAGTGCATTTTACTCGCCATTTCATGCGCTTTGAGATGCCACTTAGCCCAATACGCTATCTGCAATAGGAGCGACGTAAGTTGAACAAATGTGATAGAATTTCGCTGAATTCTTTTATTAACCATAATGTAAAATGATCTAATCGGATCTCTGTTCGCCCTAGCCTAGAAGTTTAATAGCTCATTTTATTCGCCATTTCATGCGCTTTGAGATGCCGCTTAGCCCAATACGCTATCTGAAATAGGAACGACGTAAATTGAACAAATGTGATAGAATTTTGCTGAATTCTTAAATTAACCATAATATAAAATGATCTAATCGGGTCTCTGTTTGCTCTACCCTAGAAGTTTAATAGTGCATTTCACTCGTCACTTCATGCGCTTTGAGATGCCGCTAAGCACAATAAGCTATCTGTAATAGGAGCGACGTAAATTGAGCAAATGTGATAGAATTTCGCTGAATTCTTTTATTAACCATAATGTAAAATGATCTAATCGGGTCTCTGTTCGCCCTAGCCTAGAAGTTTAATAGCTCATTTTATTCGCCATTTCATGCGCTTTGAGATGCCGCTTAGCCCAATACGCTATCTGAAATAGCAGCGACGTAAATTAAACAAATGTGATAGAATGTCCCTAAAATCTTATATTAAACAAAATGTAAAATGATCTAATCGGGTCTCTGATTGCCCTATCATAGAAGTTTAAGAGTGCATTTTACTCGCCATTTCTTGCGCTTTGCGATGCCGCATAGCCCAATACGCTATCTGAAATATCAGCGACGTAAGTTGAACAAATGTGATAGAATTTCGCTGAATTCTTTTATTAAACAAAATATCAAATGATCTAATCGGGTCTCTGATTGCCCTATCATAGAAGTTTAATAGTGCATTTTACTCGCCATTTCATGCGCTTTGAGATGCCACTTAGCCCAATACGCTACCTGCAATAGGAGCGACGTAAGTTGAACAAATGTGATAGAATTTCGCTGAATTCTTTTATTAACCATAATGTAAAATGATCTAATCGGGTCTTTCTTCGACCAACCCTAGAAGTTTAATAGTGCATTTCACTCGTCACTTCATGCGCTTTGAGATGCCGCTAAGCACAATAAGCTATCTGTAATAGGAGCGACGTAAATTGAACAAATGTGATAGAATGTCGCTGAATTCTTATATTAACCAAAATATAAAATGACCTAATCGGGTCTCTGATTGCCCTATCATAGTAGTTTAGTAGTGCATTTTACTCACCATTCCACGCGCTTTAAGATGCCACCTAGCCCAGTACGCTATCTGAAATAGGAGCGACGTAAATTGAACAAATGAGATAGAATTTCCTTGAAATCTTATATTAAACAAAATATAAAATGATCTAATCGAGTGCCTGATTGCCCTATCATAGAAGTTTAGTAGTGCATTTTACTCGCCATTCCACGCGCTTTAAGATGCCGCCTAGCCCAGTACGCTATCAGAAATAGGAGCGACGTAACTTGAACAAATGTGATAGAATTACGCTGAATTCTTATATTAACCGTAACATAAAATGATCTAATCGGGTCTCTGTTTGCCTTATCCTAGAAGTTTAATAGTGCATTATACTCGCAATTTCATGCGCTATTAGATGCCGCTTAGCCCAGGACGCTATCTGAAATAGGAACGACGTAAATTGAACAAATGTGATAGAATTTTGCTGAATTCTTAAATTAACCATAATATAAAATGATCTAATCGGGTCTCTGTTTGCCCTACCCTAGAAGTTTAATAGTGCATTTCACTCGTCACTTCATGCGCTTTGAGATGCCGCTAAGCACAATAAGCTATCTGTAATAGGAGCGACGTAAATTGAGCAAATGTGATAGAATTTCGCTGAATTCTTTTATTAACCATAATGTTAAATGATCTAATCGGGTCTCTGTTCGCCCTAGCCTAGAAGTTTAATAGCTCATTTTATTCGCCATTTCATGCGCTTTGAGATGCCGCTTAGCCCAATACGCTATCTGAAATAGCAGCGACGTAAATTAAACAAATGTGATAGAATGTCCCTGAAATCTTATATTAAACAAAATGTAAAATGATCTAATCGGGTCTCTGATTGCCCTATCATAGAAGTTTAAGAGTGCATTTTACTCGCCATTTCTTGCGCTTTGCGATGCCGCATAGCCCAATACGCTATCTGAAATATCAGCGACGTAAGTTGAACAAATGTGATAGAATTTCGCTGAATTCTTTTATTAAACAAAATATCAAATGATCTAATCGGGTCTCTGATTGCCCTATCATAGAAGTTTAATAGTGCATTTTACTCGCCATTTCATGCGCTTTGAGATGCCACTTAGCCCAATACGCTATCTGCAATAGGAGCGACGTAAGTTGAACAAATGTGATAGAATTTCGCTGAATTCTTTTATTAACCATAATGTAGAATGATCTAATCGGGTCTCTGTTCGCCCTAGCCTAGAAGTTTAATAGCTCATTTTATTCGCTATTTCATGCGCTTTGAGATGCCGCTTAGCCCAATACGCTATCTGAAATAGGAGCGACGTAAATTGAACAAATGTGATAGAATTTCCCTGAATCCTTATATTAACCTTAATGTAAAATGATCTAATCGGGTCTTTCTTCGACCAACCCTAGAAGTTTAATAGTGCATTTCACTCGTCACTTCATGCGCTTTGAGATGCCGCTAAGCACAATAAGCTATCTGTATTAGGAGCGACGTAAATTGAACAAATGTGATAGAATTTCGCTGAATTCTTATATTAACCGTAATATAAAATGATCTAATCGGGTCTCTGATTGCCCTATCATAGAAGTTTAATAGTGCATTTTACTCGCCTTTCCACGCGCTTTAAGATGCCGCCTAGCTCAGTACGCTATCTGAAATAGGAGCGACGTAAATTGAACAAATGTGATAGAATTTCCCTGAAATCTTATATTAAACAAAATATAAAATGATCTAATCGGGTCTCTGATTGCCCTAGCATAGAAGCTTAATAGTGCATTTTACTCGCCATTCCGCGCGCTTTAGGATGCCGCCTAGCCCAGTACGCTATCTGGAATAGGAGCGACGTAAATTGAACAAATGTGATAGAATTTTGCTGAATTCTTAAATCAACCATAATATAAAATGATCTAATCGGGTCTCTGTTTGCCCTACCCTAGAAGTTTAATAGTGCATTTCACTCGTCACTTCATGCGCATTGAGCTGCCGCTAAGCACAATAAGCTATCTGTAATAGGAGCGACGTAAATTGAGCAAATGTGATAGAATTTCGCTGAATTCTTTAATTAACCAAAATGTAAAATGATCTAATCGGGTCTCTGTTCGCCCTCGCCTAGAAGTTTAATAGTGCATTTTATTCGCCATTTCATGCGCTTTGAGATGCCGCTTAGCCCAATACGCTATCTGAAATAGCAGCGACGTAAATTAAACAAATGTGATAGAATGTCCCTGAAATCTTATGTTAAACAAAATGTAAAATGATCTAATCGGGTCTCTGATTGCCCTATAATGGAAGATTAGTAGTGCATTTTACTCACCCTTCCACGCGCTTTAAGATGCCGCCTAGCCCAGTACGCTATCTGAAATAGGAGCGACGTAAATTGAACAAATGTGATAGAATTTTGCTTAATTCTTAAATTAACCATAATATAAAATGATCTAATCGGGTCTCTGTTTGCCCTACCCTAGAACTTTAATAGTGCATTTTACTCGCCAGTTCATGCGCCTTCAGATGCCGCTTAGCCCAATACGCTATCTGAAATAGGAGCGACGTAAATTGAACAAATGTAATCGAATTTCGCTGAATTCTTAGATTAACCATAATATAAAATGAGCTAATCGGGTCTCTGCTTGCCCTACCCTAGAAGTTTAATAGTGCATTTCACTCGTCACTTCATGAGCTTTGAGATGCCGCTAAGCCCAATAAGCTATCTGAAATAGGAGCGACGTAAATTGAAGAAATGAGAAAGAATTATGCTGAATTCTTAAATTGACCATAATAAAAAATGATCTAATCGGGTCTCTGTTTGCCCTACCCTCGAAGTTTAATATTGCATTTCACTCGCCATATCATGCGCTTTGAGGTGCCGCTTAGCCCAATATGCTATCTGAAATAGGAGCGACGTAAATTGAACAAATGTGATAGAATTTTGCAGAATTCTTAAATGAACCATAATATAAAATGATCTAATCGGGTCTCTGTTTGCCCTACCATAGAAGTTTAATGGTGCATTTTACTCGCCATTCCACGCGCTTTAAGTTGCCGCCTAGCCCAGTACGCTATCTGAAATAGGAGCTACGTAAGTTGAACAAATGTGACAGAATTACGCTGAATTCTTATAGTTACCGTAATATAAAATGATCTTATCGCGTCTCTGCTTGCCCTACCCTAGAAGTTTAATAGTGCATTTTACTCGCCATTTCATGCGCTTTGTGATGCCGCTTAGCCCAATACGCTATCTGAAATAGGAGCGACGTAAATTGAACAAATGTGATAGAATTTCGCTGAATTCTTAAATTAACCATAATATAAAATGATCTTATCGGGACTCTGTTTGCCCTACCCTAGAAGTTTAATAGTGCATTTTACTCGCCATTTCATGCGCTTTGAGATGCCGCGTAGCCCAATACGCTATCTGAAATACGAGCGACGTAAGAGGAACAAATGTGATAGAATTTCGCTGAATTCTTTTATTAACCATAATGTAAAATGATCTAATCGGGTCTCTGTTCGCCCTAGCCTAGAAGTTTAATAGTGCATTTCACTCGTCATTTCATGCGCTTTGAGATACCGCTAAGCCCAATAAGCTGTCTGTAATAGGAGCGACGTAAATTTAACAAATGTGATAGCATTACGCTGAATTCTTATATTAACCAAAATATTAAATGATCTAATCGGGTCTCTGATTGCCCTATCATAGAAGTTTAATAGTGCATTTTACTCGCCTTTCCACGCGCTTTAAGATGCCGCCTAGCACAGTACGCTATCTGAAATAGGAGCGACGTAAATTGAACAAATGTGATAGAATTTCGCTGAATTCTTAAATTAACCATAATATAAAATCATTTAATCGGGTCTTTGTTTGCCCTACCCTAGAAGTTTAATAGTGCATTTTACTCGCCATTTCATGCGCTTTCAGATGCTGCTAAGCCCAATAAGCTATCTGAAATAGGAGCGACGTAAATTGAACAAATGTGACAGAATTTCCCTGAAATTTTATATTAAACAAAATATAAAATGATCTAATCGGGTCTCTGATTGCCCCATCATAGAAGTTTAATAGTGCATTTTACTCGCCTTTCCACGCGCTTTAAGATGCCGCCTAGCCCAGTACGCTATCTGAAATAGGAACGACGTAAATTGAACAAATGTGATAGAATTACGCTGCATTCTTATATTAACCGTAATATAAAATGATCTAATCGGGTCTCAGTTTGCCTTATTCTAGAAGTTTAATAGTGCATTATACTCGCCATTTCATGCGCTTTGAGATGCCGCTTAGCCCAATACGCTATCTGAAATAGTAGCGACGTAAATTGTACAAATGTGATAGAATTTCGCTGAATTCTTAAATTAACCATAATATAAAATGATCTAATCCGGTCTCTGTTTGCCCTACCCTAGAAGTTTAATAGTGCATTTTACTCGCCATTTCATGCGCTTTCAGATGCCGCTTAGCCCAATACGCTATCTTTAATAGGAGCGACGTAAATTGAACAAATGTGATAGAATTCCGCTGAATTCTTATATTAACCAAAATATAAAATGACCTAATCGGGTCTCTGATTGCTCTATCATAGTAGTTTAGTAGTGCAATTTACTCGCCTTTCCACGCGCTTTAAGATGCCGCCTAGCCCAGTACGCTATCTGAAATAGGAACGACGTAAATTGAACAAATGTGATAGAATTTTGCTGACTTCTTAAATTAATCATAATATAAAATGATCTAATCGGGTCTCTGTTTGCCCTACCCTAGAAGGTTAATAGTGCATTTTACTCGCCATTTCATGCGCTTTCAGATGCCGCTTAGCCCAATACGCTATCTTTAATAGAAGCGACGTAAATTGAACAAATGTGATAGAATTTCGCTGAATTCTTACATTAACCATAATATAAAATGACCTAATCGGGTCTCTATTTGCCCTACCCTAGAAGTTTAATAGTGCATTTCACTTGTCATTTCATGCGCTTCGAGATGCCGCTAAGACCAATAAGCTATCTGAAATAGGAGCGACGTAAATTGAAGAAATGAGAAAGAATTATGCTGAATTCTTAAATTGACCGTAATATAAAATGATCTAATCGGGTCTCTGTTTGCCCTACCCTAGAAGTTTAATATTGCACTTCACTCGCCATTTCATGCGCTTTGAGGTGCCGCTTAGCCCAATATGCTATCTGTAATAGGAGCGACGTAAATTGAACAAATGTGATAGAATTTCCCTGAAATCTTATATAAAACAAAATATAAAATGATCTAATCGGGTCTCTGATTGCCCTATCATGGAAGATTAGTAGTGCATTTTACTCACCCTTCCACGCGCTTTAAGATGCCGCCTAGCCCAGTACGCTATCTGAAATAGGAGCGACGTAAATTGAACAAATGTGATAGAATTTTGCTGAATTCTTAAATTAACCATAACATAAAATGATCTAATCGGGTATCTGTTTGCCTTACCGTAGAAGTTTAATAGTGCATTTTAATCGCCATTTCATGGGCTTTGAGATGCCGCTTAGCCCAATACGCTATCTGAAATAGGACCGACGTAAATGGAACAAATGTGATAGAATTTCCCTGAATTCTTATATTAACCTTAATGTAAAATGATCTAATCGGGTCTCTGTTCGCCCTACCATCGAAGTCTAATAGTGCATTTCACTCGTCATTTCATGCGCTTTGAGATGCCGCTTAGCCCATTACGCTATCTGAAATAGGAGCGACGTAAATTAAACAAAAGTGATACAATTTCGCTGAATTCTTATATTAACCAAAATATAAAATGATCTAATCAGGTCTCTGATTGCCCTATCATAGAAGTTCAATAGTGCATTTTACTCGCCATTTCATGCGCTTTGAGATGCCGCTTAGCCCAATACGCTGTCTGAAATAGGAGCGACGTAAATTGAACAAATGTGATAGAATTTTGGTGAATTCTTATATTAACCAAAATATAAAATGATCTAATCGGGTCTCTGATTGCCCTATCATAGAAGTTTAACAGTGCATTTTACTCGCCATTCCTCGCGTTTTAAGATGCCGCCAAGCCCAGTACGCTAGCTGAAATAGGAACGACGTAAATTGAAAAAATGTGATAGAATTTTGCTGAATTCTTAAATTAACCATTATATAAAATGATCTAATCGGGTCTCTGTTTGCCCTACCCTAGAAGTTTAATAGAGCATTTTACTCGCCATTTCATGCACTTTGAGATGCTGCTTAGCCCAATACGCTAACTGAAATAGGAGCGACGTAAATTGAACAAATGTGATAGAATTTCACTGAATTCTTATATTAACCAAAATATAAAATGATCTAATCGGGTCTCTGATAGCCCTATCATAGAAGTTTAATAGTGCATTTTACTCGCCATTCCACGCGCTTTAAGATGCCGCCTAGCCCAGTACGCTATCTGAAAGAGGAGCGACGTAAGTTGAACAAATGTGATAGAATTACGCTGAATTCTTATATTAACCGTAATATAAAATGATCTAATCGGGTCTCTGTTTGCCTTATCCTAGAAGTTTAATAGTGCATTTTACTCGCCATTTCATACGCATTGAAATGACGCTTAGCCCAATACGCTATCTGAAATAGGAGCGACGTAAGTTGAACAAATGTGATAGAATTACGCTGAATTCTTATATTAACCGTAATATAAAATGATCGAATCGGGTCTCTGTTTGCCCTACCCTAGAAGTTTAATAGTGCATTTCACTCGTCACTTCATGCGCTTTGAGCTGCCGCTAAGAACATTAAGCTATCTGTAATAGGAGCGATGTAAATTGAGCAAATGTGATAGAATTTCGCTGAATTCTTATATTAACCAAAATATAAAATGACCTAATCGGGTCTCTGATTGCCCTATCATAGTAGTTTAGTAGTGCATTTTACTTGCCATTCCACGCGCTTTAAGATGCCACCTAGCCCAGTACGATATCTGAAATAGGAGCGACGTAAATTGAACAAATGTGATAGAATTTCCCTGAATCCTTATATTAACCTTAATGTAAAATGATCTAATCGGGTCTTTCTTCGACCAACCCTAGAAGTTTAATAGTGCATTTCACTCGTCACTTCATGCGCTTTGAGATGCCGCTAAGCACAATAAGCTATCTGTATTAGGAGCGACGTAAATTGAACAAATGTGATAGAATTTCGCTGAATTCTTATATTAACCGTAATATAAAATGATCTAATCGGGTCTCTGATTGCCCTATCATAGAAGTTTAATAGTGCATTTTACTCGCCTTTCCACGCGCTTTAAGATGCCGCCTAGCTCAGTACGCTATCTGAAATAGGAGCGACGTAAATTGAACAAATGTGATAGAATTTCCCTGAAATCTTATATTAAACAAAATATAAAATGATCTAATCGGGTCTCTGATTGCCCTAGCATAGAAGTTTAATAGTGCATTTTACTCGCCATTCCGCGCGCTTTAGGATGCCGCCTAGCCCAGTACGCTATCTGGAATAGGAGCGACGTAAATTGAACAAATGTGATAGAATTTTGCTGAATTCTTAAATCAACCATAATATAAAATGATCGAATCGGGTCTCTGTTTGCCCTACCCTAGAAGTTTAATAGTGCATTTCACTCGTCACTTCATGCGCTTTGAGCTGCCGCTAAGCACATTAAGCTATCTGTAATACGAGCGATGTAAATTGAGCAAATGTGATAGAATTTCGCTGAATTCTTATATTAACCAAAATATAAAATGACCTAATCGGGTCTCTGATTGCCCTATCATAGTAGTTTAGTAGTGCATTTTACTTGCCATTCCACGCGCTTTAAGATGCCACCTAGCCCAGTACGATATCTGAAATAGGAGCGACGTAAATTGAACAAATGAAATAGAATTTCCCTGAAATCTTATACTAAACAAAATATAAAATGATCTAATCGAGTGCCTGATTGCCCTACCATAGAAGTTTAGTAGTGCATTTTACTCGCCATTCCACGCGCTTTAAGATGCCGCCTAGCCCAGTACGCTATCAGAAATAGGAGCGACGTAGCTTGAACAAATGTGATAGAATTACGCTGAATTCTTATATTAACCGTAACATAAAATGATCTAATCGGGTCTCTGTTTGCCTTATCCTAGAAGTTTAATAGTGCATTATACTCGCCATTTCATGCGCTATTAGATGCCGCTTAGCCCAGGACGCTATCTGAAATAGGAACGACGTAAATTGAACAAATGTGATAGAATTTTGCTGAATTCTTAAATTAACCATAATATAAAATGATCTAATCGGGTCTCTGTTTGCTCTACCCTAGAAGTTTAATAGTGCATTTCACTCGTCACTTCATGCGCTTTGAGATGCCGCTAAGCACAATAAGCTATCTGTAATAGGAGCGACGTAAATTGAGCAAATGTGATAGAATGTCCCTGAAATCTTATATTAAACAAAATGTAAAATGATCTAATCGGGTCTCTGATTGCCCTATCATAGAAGTTTAAGAGTGCATTTTACTCGCCATTTCTTGCGCTTTGCGATGCCGCATAGCCCAATACGCTATCTGAAATATCAGCGACGTAAGTTGAACAAATGTGATAGAATTTCGCTGATTTCTTTTATTAAACAAAATATAAAATGATCTAATCGTGTCTCTGATTGCCCTATCATAGAAGTTTAATAGTGCATTTTACTCGCCATTTCATGCGCTTTGAGATGCCACTTAGCCCAATACGCTATCTGCAATAGGAGCGACGTAAGTTGAACAAATGTGATAGAATTTCGCTGAATTCTTTTATTAACCATAATGTAAAATGATCTAATCGGGTCTCTGTTCGCCCTAGCCTAGAAGTTTAATAGCTCATTTTATTCGCCATTTCATGCGCTTTGAGATGCCGCTTAGCCCAATACGCTATCTGAAATAGGAACGACGTAAATTGAACAAATGTGATAGAATTTTGCTGAATTCTTAAATTAACCATAATATAAAATGATCTAATCGGGTCTCTGTTTGCTCTACCCTAGAAGTTTAATAGTGCATTTCACTCGTCACTTCATGCGCTTTGAGATGCCGCTAAGCACAATAACCTATCTGTAATAGGAGCGACGTAAATTGAGCAAATGTGATAGAATTTCGCTGAATTCTTTTATTAACCATAATGTAAAATGATCTAATCGGGTCTCTGTTCGCCCTAGCCTAGAAGTTTAATAGCTCATTTTATTCGCCATTTCATGCGCTTTGGGATGCCGCTTAGCCCAATACGCTATCTGAAATAGCAGCGACGTAAATTAAACAAATGTGATAGAATGTCCCTAAAATCTTATATTAAACAAAATGTAAAATGATCTAATCGGGTCTCTGATTGCCCTATCATAGAAGTTTAAGAGTGCATTTTACTCGCCATTTCTTGCGCTTTGCGATGCCGCATAGCCCAATACGCTATCTGAAATATCAGCGACGTAAGTTGAACAAATGTGATAGAATTTCGCTGAATTCTTTTATTAAACAAAATATCAAATGATCTAATCGGGTCTCTGATTGCCCTATCATAGAAGTTTAATAGTGCATTTTACTCGCCATTTCATGCGCTTTGAGATGCCACTTAGCCCAATACGCTATCTGCAATAGGAGCGACGTAAGTTGAACAAATGTGATAGAATTTCGCTGAATTCTTTTATTAACCATAATGTAAAATGATCTAATCGGGTCTCTGTTCGCCCTAGCCTAGAAGTTTAATAGCTCATTTTATTCGCTATTTCATGCGCTTTGAGATGCCGCTTAGCCCAATACGCTATCTGAAATAGGAGCGACGTAAATTGAACAAATGTGATAGAATTTCCCTGAATCCTTATATTAACCTTAATGCAAAATGATCTAATCGGGTCTTTCTTCGACCAACCCTAGAAGTTTAATAGTGCATTTCACTCGTCACTTCATGCGCTTTGAGATGCCGCTAAGCACAATAAGCTATCTGTATTAGGAGCGACGTAAATTGAACAAAGGTGATAGAATTTCGCTGAATTCTTATATTAACCGTAATATAAAATGATCTAATCGGGTCTCTGATTGCCCTATCATAGAAGTTTAATAGTGCATTTTACTCGCCTTTCCACGCGCTTTAAGATGCCGCCTAGCCCAGTACGCTATCTGAAATAGGAGCGACGTAAATTGAACAAATGTGATAGAATTTCCCTGAAATCTTATATTAAACAAAATATCAAATGATCTAATCGGGTCTCTGTTTGCCTTATTCTAGAAGTTTAATAGTGCATTATACTCGCCATTTCATGCGCTTTGAGATGCCGCTTAGCACAATACGCTATCTGAAATAGTAGCGACGTAAATTGAACAAATGTGATAGAATTTCGCTGAATTCTTAAATTAACCACAATATAAAATGATCTAATCCGGTCTCTGTTTGCCCTACCCTAGAAGTTTAATAGTGCATTTTACTCGCCATTTCATGCGCTTTCAGATGCCGCTTAGCCAAATACGCTATCTTTAATAGGAGCGACGTAAATTGAACAAATGTGATAGAATTCCGCTGAATACTTATATTAACCAAAATATAAAATGACCTAATCGGGTCTCTGATTGCTCTATCATAGTAGTTTAGTAGTGCATTTTACTCGCCATTCCACGCGCTTTAAGATACCGCCTAGCCCAGTGCGCTATCTGAAATAGGAGCGACGAAAGTTGAACAAATGTGATAGAATTACGCTGAATTCTTATATTAACCGTAATATAAAATGATCTAATCGGGTCTCTGATTGCCCTATCATAGAAGTTTAATAGTGCATTTTACTCGCCTTTCCACGCGCTTTAAGATGCCGCCTAGCCCAGTACGCTATCTGAAATAGGAGCGACGTAAATTGAACAAATGTGATAGAATTTCCCTGAAATCTTATATTAAACAAAATATAAAATGATCTAATCGGGTCTCTGATTGCCCTAGCATAGAAGCTTAATAGTGCATTTTACTCGCCATTCCGCGCGCTTTAGGATGCCGCCTAGCCCAGTACGCTATCTGGAATAGGAGCGACGTAAATTGAACAAATGTGATAGAATTTTGCTGAATTCTTAAATCAACCATAATATAAAATGATCTAATCGGGTCTCTGTTTGCCCTACCCTAGAAGTTTAATAGTGCATTTCACTCGTCACTTCATGCGCATTGAGCTGCCGCTAAGCACAATAAGCTATCTGTAATAGGAGCGACGTAAATTGAGCAAATGTGATAGAATTTCGCTGAATTCTTTAATTAACCAAAATGTAAAATGATCTAATCGGGTCTCTGTTCGCCCTCGCCTAGAAGTTTAATAGTGCATTTTATTCGCCATTTCATGCGCTTTGAGATGCCGCTTAGCCCAATACGCTATCTGAAATAGCAGCGACGTAAATTAAACAAATGTGATAGAATGTCCCTGAAATCTTATGTTAAACAAAATGTAAAATGATCTAATCGGGTCTCTGATTGCCCTATAATGGAAGATTAGTAGTGCATTTTACTCACCCTTCCACGCGCTTTAAGATGCCGCCTAGCCCAGTACGCTATCTGAAATAGGAGCGACGTAAATTGAACAAATGTGATAGAATTTTGCTTAATTCTTAAATTAACCATAATATAAAATGATCTAATCGGGTCTCTGTTTGCCCTACCCTAGAACTTTAATAGTGCATTTTACTCGCCATTTCATGCGCCTTCAGATGCCGCTTAGCCCAATACGCTATCTGAAATAGGAGCGACGTAAATTGAACAAATGTAATCGAATTTCGCTGAATTCTTAGATTAACCATAATATAAAATGAGCTAATCGGGTCTCTGCTTGCCCTACCCTAGAAGTTTAATAGTGCATTTCACTCGTCACTTCATGCGCTTTGAGATGCCGCTAAGCCCAATAAGCTATCTGAAATAGGAGCGACGTAAATTGAAGAAATGAGAAAGAATTATGCTGAATTCTTAAATTGACCATAATAAAAAATGATCTAATCGGGTCTCTGTTTGCCCTACCCTCGAAGTTTAATATTGCATTTCACTCGCCATATCATGCGCTTTGAGGTGCCGCTTAGCCCAATATGCTATCTGAAATAGGAGCGACGTAAATTGAACAAATGTGATAGAATTTTGCAGAATTCTTAAATGAACCATAATATAAAATGATCTAATCGGGTCTCTGTTTGCCCTACCATAGAAGTTTAATGGTGCATTTTACTCGCCATTCCACGCGCTTTAAGTTGCCGCCTAGCCCAGTACGCTATCTGAAATAGGAGCTACGTAAGTTGAACAAATGTGACAGAATTACGCTGAATTCTTATAGTTACCGTAATATAAAATGATCTTATCGCGTCTCTGCTTGCCCTACCCTAGAAGTTTAATAGTGCATTTCACTCGCCATTTCATGCGCTTTCAGATGCCGCTTAGCCCAATACGCTATCTTTAATAGGAGCGACGTAAATTGAACAAATGTGATAGAATTCCGCTGAATTCTTATATTAACCAAAATATAAAATGACCTAATCGGGTCTCTGATTGCTCTATCATAGTAGTTTAGTAGTGCAATTTACTCGCCTTTCCACGCGCTTTAAGATGCCGCCTAGCCCAGTACGCTATCTGAAATAGGAACGACGTAAATTGAACAAATGTGATAGAATTTTGCTGACTTCTTAAATTAATCATAATATAAAATGATCTAATCGGGTCTCTGTTTGCCCTACCCTAGAAGGTTAATAGTGCATTTTACTCGCCATTTCATGCGCTTTCAGATGCCGCTTAGCCCAATACGCTATCTTTAATAGAAGCGACGTAAATTGAACAAATGTGATAGAATTTCGCTGAATTCTTACATTAACCATAATATAAAATGACCTAATCGGGTCTCTATTTGCCCTACCCTAGAAGTTTAATAGTGCATTTCACTTGTCATTTCATGCGCTTCGAGATGCCGCTAAGACCAATAAGCTATCTGAAATAGGAGCGACGTAAATTGAAGAAAATGAGAAAGAATTATGCTGAATTCTTAAATTGACCGTAATATAAAATGATCTAATCGGGTCTCTGTTTGCCCTACCCTAGAAGTTTAATATTGCACTTCACTCGCCATTTCATGCGCTTTGAGGTGCCGCTTAGCCCAATATGCTATCTGTAATAGGAGCGACGTAAATTGAACAAATGTGATAGAATTTCCCTGAAATCTTATATAAAACAAAATATAAAATGATCTAATCGGGTCTCTGATTGCCCTATCATGGAAGATTAGTAGTGCATTTTACTCACCCTTCCACGCGCTTTAAGATGCCGCCTAGCCCAGTACGCTATCTGAAATAGGAGCGACGTAAATTGAACAAATGTGATAGAATTTTGCTGAATTCTTAAATTAACCATAACATAAAATGATCTAATCGGGTATCTGTTTGCCTTACCGTAGAAGTTTAATAGTGCATTTTAATCGCCATTTCATGGGCTTTGAGATGCCGCTTAGCCCAATACGCTATCTGAAATAGGACCGACGTAAATGGAACAAATGTGATAGAATTTCCCTGAATTCTTATATTAACCTTAATGTAAAATGATCTAATCGGGTCTCTGTTCGCCCTACCATCGAAGTCTAATAGTGCATTTCACTCGTCATTTCATGCGCTTTGAGATGCCGCTTAGCCCATTACGCTATCTGAAATAGGAGCGACGTAAATTAAACAAAAGTGATACAATTTCGCTGAATTCTTATATTAACCAAAATATAAAATGATCTAATCAGGTCTCTGATTGCCCTATCATAGAAGTTCAATAGTGCATTTTACTCGCCATTTCATGCGCTTTGAGATGCCGCTTAGCCCAATACGCTGTCTGAAATAGGAGCGACGTAAATTGAACAAATGTGATAGAATTTTGGTGAATTCTTATATTAACCAAAATATAAAATGATCTAATCGGGTCTCTGATTGCCCTATCATAGAAGTTTAACAGTGCATTTTACTCGCCATTCCTCGCGTTTTAAGATGCCGCCAAGCCCAGTACGCTAGCTGAAATAGGAACGACGTAAATTGAAAAAATGTGATAGAATTTTGCTGAATTCTTAAATTAACCATTATATAAAATGATCTAATCGGGTCTCTGTTTGCCCTACCCTAGAAGTTTAATAGTGCATTTTACTCGCCATTTCATGCACTTTGAGATGCTGCTTAGCCCAATGCGCTAACTGAAATAGGAGCGACGTAAATTGAACAAATGTGATAGAATTTCACTGAATTCTTATATTAACCAAAATATAAAATGATCTAATCGGGTCTCTGATAGCCCTATCATAGAAGTTTAATAGTGCATTTTACTCGCCATTCCACGCGCTTTAAGATGCCGCCTAGCCCAGTACGCTATCTGAAAGAGGAGCGACGTAAGTTGAACAAATGTGATAGAATTACGCTGAATTCTTATATTAACCGTAATATAAAATGATCTAATCGGGTCTCTGTTTGCCTTATCCTAGAAGTTTAATAGTGCATTTTACTCGCCATTTCATACGCATTGAAATGACGCTTAGCCCAATACGCTATCTGAAATAGGAGCGACGTAAGTTGAACAAATGTGATAGAATTACGCTGAATTCTTATATTAACCGTAATATAAAATGATCGAATCGGGTCTCTGTTTGCCCTACCCTAGAAGTTTAATAGTGCATTTCACTCGTCACTTCATGCGCTTTGAGCTGCCGCTAAGAACATTAAGCTATCTGTAATAGGAGCGATGTAAATTGAGCAAATGTGATAGAATTTCGCTGAATTCTTATATTAACCAAAATATAAAATGACCTAATCGGGTCTCTGATTGCCCTATCATAGTAGTTTAGTAGTGCATTTTACTTGCCATTCCACGCGCTTTAAGATGCCACCTAGCCCAGTACGATATCTGAAATAGGAGCGACGTAAATTGAACAAATGAAATAGAATTTCCCTGAAATCTTATACTAAACAAAATATAAAATGATCTAATCGAGTGCCTGATTGCCCTATCATAGAAGTTTAGTAGTGCATTTTACTCGCCATTCCACGCGCTTTAAGATGCCGCCTAGCCCAGTACGCTATCAGAAATAGGAGCGACGTAACTTGAACAAATGTGATAGAATTACGCTGAATTCTTATATTAACCGTAACATAAAATGATCTAATCGGGTCTCTGTTTGCCTTATCCTAGAAGTTTAATAGTGCATTATACTCGCCATTTCATGCGCTATTAGATGCCGCTTAGCCCAGGACGCTATCTGAAATAGGAACGACGTAAATTGAACAAATGTGATAGAATTTTGCTGAATTCTTAAATTAACCATAATATAAAATGATCTAATCGGGTCTCTGTTTGCTCTACCCTAGAAGTTTAATAGTGCATTTCACTCGTCACTTCATGCGCTTTGAGATGCCGCTAAGCACAATAAGCTATCTGTAATAGGAGCGACGTAAATTGAGCAAATGTGATAGAATGTCCCTGAAATCTTATATTAAACAAAATGTAAAATGATCTAATCGGGTCTCTGATTGCCCTATCATAGAAGCTTAAGAGTGCATTTTACTCGCCATTTCTTGCGCTTTGCGATGCCGCATAGCCCAATACGCTATCTGAAATATCAGCGACGTAAGTTGAACAAATGTGATAGAATTTCGCTGATTTCTTTTATTAAACAAAATATAAAATGATCTAATCGGGTCTCTGATTGCCCTATCATAGAAGTTTAATAGTGCATTTTACTCGCCATTTCATGCGCTTTGAGATGCCACTTAGCCCAATACGCTATCTGCAATAGGAGCGACGTAAGTTGAACAAATGTGATAGAATTTCGCTGAATTCTTTTATTAACCATAATGTAAAATGATCTAATCGGGTCTCTGTTCGCCCTAGCCTAGAAGTTTAATAGCTCATTTTATTCGCCATTTCATGCGCTTTGAGATGCCGCTTAGCCCAATACGCTATCTGAAATAGGAACGACGTAAATTGAACAAATGTGATAGAATTTTGCTGAATTCTTAAATTAACCATAATATAAAATGATCTAATCGGGTCTCTGTTTGCTCTACCCTAGAAGTTTAATAGTGCATTTCACTCGTCACTTCATGCGCTTTGAGATGCCGCTAAGCACAATAAGCTATCTGTAATAGGAGCGACGTAAATTGAGCAAATGTGATAGAATTTCGCTGAATTCTTTTATTAACCATAATGTAAAATGATCTAATCGGGTCTCTGTTCGCCCTAGCCTAGAAGTTTAATAGCTCATTTTATTCGCCATTTCATGCGCTTTGAGATGCCGCTTAGCCCAATACGCTATCTGAAATAGCAGCGACGTAAATTAAACAAATGTGATAGAATGTCCCTAAAATCTTATATTAAACAAAATGTAAAATGATCTAATCGGGTCTCTGATTGCCCTATCATAGAAGTTTAAGAGTGCATTTTACTCGCCATTTCTTGCGCTTTGCGATGCCGCATAGCCCAATACGCTATCTGAAATATCAGCGACGTAAGTTGAACAAATGTGATAGAATTTCGCTGAATTCTTTTATTAAACAAAATATCAAATGATCTAATCGGGTCTCTGATTGCCCTATCATAGAAGTTTAATAGTGCATTTTACTCGCCATTTCATGCGCTTTGAGATGCCACTTAGCCCAATACGCTATCTGCAATAGGAGCGACGTAAATTGAACAAATGAAATAGAATTTCCCTGAAATCTTATACTAAACAAAATATAAAATGATCTAATCGAGTGCCTGATTGCCCTATCATAGAAGTTTAGTAGTGCATTTTACTCGCCATTCCACGCGCTTTAAGATGCCGCCTAGCCCAGTACGCTATCAGAAATAGGAGCGACGTAACTTGAACAAATGTGATAGAATTACGCTGAATTCTTATATTAACCGTAACATAAAATGATCTAATCGGGTCTCTGTTTGCCTTATCCTAGAAGTTTAATAGTGCATTATACTCGCCATTTCATGCGCTATTAGATGCCGCTTAGCCCAGGACGCTATCTGAAATAGGAACGACGTAAATTGAACAAATGTGATAGAATTTTGCTGAATTCTTAAATTAACCATAATATAAAATGATCTAATCGGGTCTCTGTTTGCTCTACCCTAGAAGTTTAATAGTGCATTTCACTCGTCACTTCATGCGCTTTGAGATGCCGCTAAGCACAATAAGCTATCTGTAATAGGAGCGACGTAAATTGAGCAAATGTGATAGAATGTCCCTGAAATCTTATATTAAACAAAATGTAAAATGATCTAATCGGGTCTCTGATTGCCCTATCATAGAAGCTTAAGAGTGCATTTTACTCGCCATTTCTTGCGCTTTGCGATGCCGCATAGCCCAATACGCTATCTGAAATATCAGCGACGTAAGTTGAACAAATGTGATAGAATTTCGCTGATTTCTTTTATTAAACAAAATATAAAATGATCTAATCGGGTCTCTGATTGCCCTATCATAGAAGTTTAATAGTGCATTTTACTCGCCATTTCATGCGCTTTGAGATGCCACTTAGCCCAATACGCTATCTGCAATAGGAGCGACGTAAGTTGAACAAATGTGATAGAATTTCGCTGAATTCTTTTATTAACCATAATGTAAAATGATCTAATCGGGTCTCTGTTCGCCCTAGCCTAGAAGTTTAATAGCTCATTTTATTCGCCATTTCATGCGCTTTGAGATGCCGCTTAGCCCAATACGCTATCTGAAATAGGAACGACGTAAATTGAACAAATGTGATAGAATTTTGCTGAATTCTTAAATTAACCATAATATAAAATGATCTAATCGGGTCTCTGTTTGCTCTACCCTAGAAGTTTAATAGTGCATTTCACTCGTCACTTCATGCGCTTTGAGATGCCGCTAAGCACAATAAGCTATCTGTAATAGGAGCGACGTAAATTGAGCAAATGTGACAGAATTTCGCTGAATTCTTTTATTAACCATAATGTAAAATGATCTAATCGGGTCTCTGTTCGCCCTAGCCTAGAAGTTTAATAGCTCATTTTATTCGCCATTTCATGCGCTTTGAGATGCCGCTTAGCCCAATACGCTATCTGAAATAGCAGCGACGTAAATTAAACAAATGTGATAGAATGTCCCTAAAATCTTATATTAAACAAAATGTAAAATGA